>PVKM010001918.1:0-70759 GCA_004027735.1 Carollia perspicillata
GCTCCTCTGCCAGCTCCAGTGCGATCTCCTCTCTTCGTTTTAGCACGTGGCAGCATCCATGCAACTTCAGGCTTGTCTGGTTCACTTCCCTCCCAACTGTGCTGCCTCCCTTCAGTCCTCTAGGTGCCACTAACCATTGGTTGTGTCTTTAAAAATCTTGAACTTGATAATATCAAAAGGGATCTCTTGCCCCCCCCCTTCTCTCACACACACTCTTTAAAATCCCCTATACATAATATGGCCAATGGTCCTAAGTAGTTATTTCTGTTTGTTTTGCAAATGAAACTATAAGGCTACTATAACCTTTTAGACTCATAAACCACAAAGAACAAAGAAACAAACAAAACAATTATAATAACAAATGTTATATGAAATATAATACATAATTTATGGTAGGCGTTGTTTCTAGAAAGGTACTTGGAAAACTACATACTTATAAATTCAAATATTAAGGTCCATTTTTATTCCAATGGGTGTTAATTATATTTATTTATTCATTATTCTAAGCTTGTTTTCAAGTCCAAGTTGAGGTATCAGCCCTGGAGAGATGAGATCGAGTTTCTGTAAGAAACCCAGCAATTCCTTGGATCTCAGTTTACCTGGGAGAAATCTCTGACATGTGGAGCAAGACCAGGCCTGTGGATAGCAGCAGTTCCACTTGTTGAATGGGCGCCACAACAAACCTGGGATTCTGAGTACATAAACAGAGTTAGGTAATACTGGCCAGCTCACCTTGCGACTGAACAAGAGAAAACACAGGGCATAGCCAGAGACAAAGCTGTGAGGAGCTCAGTACCGTGTCTGTACCACCAACATGTCTGTGGCTACACACAGATTTAGAGGTGCCTGCCAAGTAGTCTGTGGTTCCAGGGTCCAGACTCCGTAGGGAGTCTGAGGTATAAATCATTAATTGAGATGTGTTAAGGACTAGACTGGAGTAGTACGTTTTGCTTTGTGTCCCTTCACGTGCTGCTCCTAAAATATTCACTGCCTCAATCAGACAAATAAAGAAGTGGAAGTTGAAGAAATAAATATCTACAGAAGAAGGAATATTAAGAATTTGGGTTAGCACAGCCATGTTTGGAGAAGGACAACTCAGAGAAGCCAACAAACCAACTCCCTGGTAATGGCTGGTTGCAAATACAAGGTCTTTGAAATCAGCCAACCCCACTATGAAGGGGTCTGCTTCCCCCTGCTGGAAGCATCCCATAGCTGCACTTACTCCAGGAATTCTTTTCAATCACATCACCAATGGTAGTAAAAGGTAGCATTTATCTTGAGCTTGCTCAATAAATGGGTTCAGTGTATGAAAATTATAATAACATGCCAGTCTCCTCCAGTGCATAACCTAGTCGTGCTTATGAGTCTGCACATGTGCCTATGATTCTCTCTGGGCTTCTCTACACCGCAGCTCATGTGTTAACACAGTAAAGCCCGTGGAATAATGTCGTTGGATATTCTTATATTTGAAAAGTACTCCGCAGGCCTCTGGCTGTGTCACATATGTGCCTATGTGTTCCACTTACACTCAAAACCTGCAATGACATGCAGAATCTCTACTTTCTCAAAAGGAAGAAAACCTTCTATTTATTCTCTAAATGTCATATTGTTTTTCTTCTTCCTATATCATTTCTTTACTATTTCTTTTATTCCAGACAGAAGAATGTTCACAGTTCTGTGGGGCCTTTATTCTTTGACCAATTATATGCTTATTTCCCTAGAATACCTCTTATAAATGAAGTACAGTAACCTAACTCCTTATATATGTATATGTATATATAGTTTATGTACATATTTGTCATTCATGCAGATTGCAAGTCAGCTGAAAGAAAATTTTTCCAAAACAACATTAAATAAACCACCAAAATAAATTCATCAATATTCACATACATATGATCTACTCTCATAATCTATAGACAAGTTTAGGAAAGCATCACTATTTGAAACTGATGTTAATAAATACTCAGTGACTATGAATAGCTACTGGAGCTTTGGAATAAGTAGCATATAATTATGGCTGGTAGTCATTTGACAGTTTTTCAGTTGTCATCAGGAAATGAGGTGTATCTTCAGGAAGATAATTAAAACAAAATTGTAATATAATTTTCTAGAGCACTAATAAATGCTCATAGATAATGAATATCGAAGAAAGGTTGGTGCTTTACCAAATTTGGAAAACAAATTAAGTTTGTTTTCCAGAAAGAGTTTGTGTGTCACAGAAAAGGATTCATTTTGCAGAAAGATTTCTTAGATGGAACTGATCCCTGATGATTCATGACAGATGGGAACAACAGAAGCATTCTCAGTTTTGAGAGTCTGAGAGATGAGTGGCGAACCGTTGGTTAAGGGCACAAGTGTCAAACTTGGGGGACCTGAGATACATACAGACGTTCTTTATAAGCTGTGCTTTATTTACAGAAAAATTATGAAAACTATTTTGTATCATTTGATCATTCCTTAATTAGAACAATGTACTATTTTCTGGATGTAACAATATATTTGGGTGACCTTGAACTTGATTTAATAATTTTCACACTGCAATATATCAAGTTTCACTGCAACATATAGACACCAGGATTCAAAATAGGTGAGAATCTAACAATGGGAAATCAAAATACTAAGTCAAAATGTATTTGAAATTACTCTTGACAGTCTCACGCAGGAGACCTGTGTTCTCCTTGCCAGATGTTCATCTCTGCTATTACTAAAAGTTAAAACACTATTATAGCTGCAGTCAAAGCTCAGTGTAAATCAGCAGGGCTTATTTGCAGGTTTTCTTTTGGAATGGCTGACAATTAAAATTGGTCAACGGCTGCTGATATAAATAATTTTTACAGAGTATAAGGCTCATTAAGTTCTCTGAGGGCAGTTTCTCTTTTTATTATTCTGGTAGCAATTTATTGTTTTTCTTTTTAGTCAGTCTACTTAAGGACTATGACTTTCATATTATGGAAATATTTAGATGTTTTCATTTCTGATAAGTCTTTTCAGCTTTTAATAAATTAGATTAATGGCAATTAGAAATAGTTTCAAAATAGATAATAGGCAAAGAAGAGATAAGATATACAGTATCATAATTAAACAAGTATTTATTTGACATCTCTATATCTGGAAAAATATGTACCTATTTTTATATGTTTAAAGTAAAATTAGATATGCTAAGAAATTTTACATTTCTCTGCCAAGTCAAAATTTATTTTTGTTTTTAATATTCCATCAATTTGAATATTCCATGGAATTTGAATATTCCATCAATTTAATGATCAAACCTTTTTACTTAAAAATATAACAGATATAACAAATTATACACATTGTTAAATTTAGAGAAATAACTATGTCCATAATTAAGTATCAATGCTAAAAAATACCAAGCTGATTTAAATAACTATATGTATCTTATTTTCCTACTTAAGTTATTTTTAATAGGCTGTTATTAATTATACCCATAACTACATAGGTCAGCTTGTTTAGTAAAGAGTAGCACATTTTGGTAGGAATGAAAATTGTATCATTTTACTCTCATATTGAAAATAACTATTAAATACTTGACTAATATATTTCTTTACAAAATTGCAGTTATTGGTTGTTCTTATTGTCCCTCTCCTCATGCTCAGTTGAATGTAGGTTTCTTAAATATCAAAAACACTTAGCTTCTAGTAAAATCAGACTATATTTTCTACCTCTGCCTCTGGGGTAAATTTGGTATAAGTCTAATTATTTAGAAAATTATGAAATGTTGCAAACATATGAGTTCAGAGATTAAGACGCCCTTACCACTAATATTTAATACATGTTTCTATTTTATCATTCTTTGCTTTAGATGTCTTTGATTTAAAAAAATAAAATTTCTCCAATGCAGTTCAAATCCATACCTAGACTTTCCATTGTTGTCAATCTTTAATAGAAGGACCACGTATCTTAAAGATGATGTGCACCTTTCCAGTCTTCTTCTAACTTCTTGTACATATACATGTGTGTGTCTTCTATCTGTGCCTGTCTCTAAAACAGCATGCAATATCAATAAAATATTTTTATATTTTAAAAGTTCACTGGAATAGCCTCTTACTGTGCCTGTCACTTTTCACTTTCAATACTATGTTTTCTACTTTAAATACGTGCACATCATGCATTTCAAAAGCTTAATTATATTTCCTTTTATGTATATGCCATCATTTACTTACTCATTTCCTTGAAATGTTCTCAGAGCATGATGTTGTCACCACCTCCTTTCACATTCCTCAGTCTTGACTGCTCTCCTTTCGGCATCTTAAGAAGGTGTCAACTACCTCCTCATTCCCGACAGACTCTTTTCCCTTTCCCAATACCACTGTCTCCTAGGTCTCCCCAGGCCTCTGTTTCTTGGTCTTCTTATTTTTACCCTCTCCTTGGATGTTTTCATATACTTCCCTGACTTCTATCCCAGGCAGGCCACAGCTCCTTCCTAAACTTCAAATCTGTGGCTGGACACCCCCACGCAGCCCCCCACTAGCAGCCCATGCACACCGTGCCCACAACTGGATGTTTACTAAACAGTCTTGACACTTGCCTATGTCATCGGCATGCACCTTAATAAGCAATCTATCATGAAGTCCTGTGTCATTACTTCCCATGTAAAATTTTAGCCACAATACTTTCTTGCCTCTAGTCATCAGTCTAAATTCCTTTTCAAAACCAAATGTGTTCATGCAAGTTCCTTGCCTGACAAACTTTACTGTCTCCAAATGAGTCTTTGAATCAACTAACCAAATCTCATATACCTCATCAGACCTAGCATTTCAATGTCTTCACACATCTATCATATTCTTATTGACACAATACTTCTTTTCATCAAAACATTAAGAGTTAGAAAACTGGGGTCAGTCGTTGCCATCACAGCAGGATGGCCTCCCCAGGGCAGCTGTGGCAGGGGCACCCCCATCACCAGCCCTAGCAGAGCCAGTGGCACCTGTGGTGCATAGGAGTGGTGGCATCAGTGTCCTCCCATACCTTTCCAGGAGATCAGTGGGGCACCCCCCCCGGCTATTCTGTTCTGAGTCTGGCTCTCTCTGTGATGCAGTGAGCTATCCATAGCCTTCCATTCATTTCTTTCCTGCTGAAGTTAGCCAGAGTCTGTTTTGGCAACTAAGAATTCCTCCTGATAACAATAAAATGGGACAGAAACGGCCCTGACCCATGTGTCCCTGTTGGTTGGAGGACATCCTGCAAAGCAAAAGGTCGCTGGTTCTATTCCTGGGGCACATGCCAGGGTTTTGGGTTCTGGAAGGATTTCAGCTTTAATTGCTTTTAATTATTAACCTCACACGATACTTATTCTGATGGCCCAGCCAAACAAGCATGCATGAGGGGTTAGGACCCTGAAGTTGGCGTTGATTGATGCAACAGATTGCACGCAGCCAAGACTGTCATGAAGAGCCGTGGTATGCCTGCATAGCCCACCACTCACCACATGGGGTGCACCCTGGCTCCTCAGAGAGAGTGAAAGGAAGCAGAGGAGGGAAGAGAGAAAGCAGAGGAGCTCACATAGGCTGACTGTTCTAGAATCAAGTACGATTCATGACACACAAAGGTGGCAAGTTAGCCTGGCCCCTGCCTGGAGAAAGCCCATGGTATGGGAAACCAAAGCCAGTTTCACAAGGTTTTTGAGGTATTATGGTAAATAAAGATCAAGCAGCATGGTATCTTTGGCAGAAAACTTCCTTCTGAAGTGATAGTCCTATGCACTGTCAGCAGGCCATGATATACTACGGTCACTAGTCATCCTGAAGAAAAGAAAAGGTGGAAACTTGAGAATGGACATTAAATGTGTTTCCTTTGACCTCCTAAATGCACAGTATTTGTCTGAGTCTGGGCGCATACTATGCTCACAGTTGAAAATCTTCAAATTAGGTAATCAAATTGGATCCAACAATTGTTTAGAATGATGATGAAAAAAGATGCTAAGTCAAGATGAGTATATACAGTCCTTATTTTAAAATGTTTTATAAATTACACTGTAAAAAGTTCTCTTGAAAACCCAAGATGGACAAGAAGCACAGTAGTTTCTTAAAACTTACATAAACAGTTCATAATTTTAGAAAAATAATGTGTATCCACTGACCAAATAAATGAGACAGATTTTCTTTCCCTTCTTGATCAGTTTGTTAATCCAAGAAATGCAGATGATATAGATTATCTTAATTAAGGACACTTAATATCATTTTCCATCAAATTAACCATTTTTTATGGTTTATTTTGGTTGACAGAGAAAGATAGGCTGGATAAAAGGCACACTTTTGTAAATAAAAAACAGATTGAGTGACCATACAGAATGAGTAAAATTTAAATTAATCATAATAAACCACAGGTAAATTTAAGTATGAAATAATAACGTGATCTTCTTCTGGGCTTCCACATGATTAATGTCTTTAACCATAACTTGGAAAAATACATAAAACCTACATATTAAGTAGATTCTTGTCATGTATCAGTAAGGAACAGTGATTTTACATTATTAGAGGGAAAATTGGGGAACTGAAAGGTAAAGCTGCAGAAATATCTAAAATGCAATAAAAATGGAAAAAGAGGAAGAAAGTGTGAGAAAGTAAAAACTATTCAGAGAACTGAACGATATGAAAATTCCAAAGTACATTTATTGAATTTTTGGAAGGAATTTTTTTAAAAGGGTAGAAGAAAGTATTTAGAACTGAAAAGGATGAACATTCAACTTGAATTGAAAAGGATGAACATTCAACTTGAAAAGGAACAATCCCAATCAGAAATACTAAAACAAATCATCTACATAAATTATAGTTGAACTGCAGAATACCAAACACAAAGAGAGAACTTCAAATTCTATTGGAAGACAAGAGAGATTACCAAAATACAAACAGCAATATGACAACATTAATAACTAGTAGAAGACAACCAAATAAAACTTCCAAAGTGTAGAGAAAAAATAACTCAGCAAAATAGTCTATAATCAGCTGAAATATATGATAAGAGAATAATGGATTTGAAGGCAGTTTCTGACAAAGTTTAAATGCATTGATCTTTCCTAAAAGAACTGTTAAGTGGTATATTTCAGCAAGGAATAAATTCCCAGAAGGGAAAAGTGATACTTAAGAAATTATGATAAACAAAGAAATGAATAAATGTATATGTACACCTAAATAAACATTAACTATAAAATAATAATATTAAAATGAGAATGATAATAACAATATTAATGACTAATTTAAGAATCAATTAAAAATTAAGGTGAAAGAAAAATACTAAAAAAAGCAAGATGACACAATCATAAAATAAATAAGAAAATATTGTAAGAGAGGGTTATAAACATTTGGGGGGGAATATAAAGACTGATAAATTCGACCACATTTAAATTTACAATTGCTCCAAATTCAGTTCATCAATGAACAATTGTATATAGAATATTAAATGCAGTGGATATAGTAACTATTTGGCATTATTTAAATGACATCACTCAAAAGATGTTAAGTAGCTTAAAATTTTACTTAGATGAATTTCAAAATTATAGTGTGTAAATGATAGTAAATTTATAGTTTCATGAATACTATTAAAACAGTGCCTAGCACATAATAAATACTTACTAAATATTTTTCATTAAATGAATGAATATTTGAGAGTGACTGGAACGATTCCAGTTAAATAGATCTCTAAATTTTATCCCAACATATTCTAATTATTTCAAATTTCAATGATAATAACTAGTCCTGGTTAAAACCAAAAATGTTGATAAAAGACATATTGGTGATTTTCTAGTAACAACTATTTTATGATTTTAAAAAACAATGCAATACATCTGAAGATACAATTCAGAAACATTTAGAGCATAAAGCACACTAAAATGAAAAATGCATGAATAAAATAAATGAAAATATTATTACTCAGTACCGTTCAGTTTTCTAAAAACATGAAGCTAAGTAATGAAACTTTAATATATATTTGTTAGCCTGTAATAACTTTTACTAATCTAAAGCACAGAATTCTGAGAGACTAATACAAGACTTCCAGCCAAGATGGAGTCATAGGTAGATACACTGTACCTCCTTGCACAACCAAAACAAGGACAACAACAAATTTAAAAACAAAAAACAACCAGAACTGACAGAAAATTCAACTGTATGGAAACCCGACAACCAAGGAGTTAAAGAAGAAACATTCACCTAGACTGTAGGAGGGGTGGAGACAGGCAGCTGGGAGAAGAGGAACTCAAGGCAAGGAAGCAGCTGAAGGACTGGGGTGGACAAGGCGGCAGCTGGCAGACCCCCAGTGAGGCGGTGGATTGCAGACTGGGTGGTCCCATATTGAGGTGTAGATAAAAAGGGAGGAACAACTGGGGAGTGTGACAGACCTCACAACCCAGAATTTCAGTGTGGGGAAATAAAGCCTCAAACATCTGATTGAAAACACCTGTGGGGGTTGAGGTGGAAGCAGGAAGGACCCACAGCCTCACAGGAGAGTTTATTGGAGAGACCCACAGGGTCTTACAATGTACACAAACCCACCCACCTGGGAATCAGCACCAGAAGGACCCAATTTGATTGTGGGCAGTGGGGAAAGTGACTGAAAGCCGGCAGAGAGCAGAGCAAGCAGCACTGTTACCTCTCGGACCCCTCCCCCACAGATAGCATCACAACACAGCGATGTGGGTTACCCTGCCCAGGTGAATACCTAAGGCTCCACCCCTCCCTATGTAACAGGCATGCCAAGACAAAAATGGCCCAAATGAAAGAATGTATCAAAGCTCCAGAAAAAAATACAACTAAGTGATGAAGAGATAGCCAATCTATCAGATGCCCAGTTCAAAGCACTGGTAATGAGGATGTTCACAGAACTGGTTGAATATGTTCACAAATTAGATGAAAAAATGAAGGCTATACTAAGTGAAATAAAGGAAAACATACAGGAAACCAACAATGACAGGAAGGAAACCCGGACTCAAATCAACCATGTGGACCAAAAGAAAGAAAGAAACATTCAGCCAGAACAGAATGAAGAAACAAGAATTAAAAAAATGAGGACAGGCTGAGGTACCTCCAGGACATCTTTAAATGTTCCAACATCTGAATCATAGGGGTGCCAGAAGAGGAAGAGGAAGAGCAAGAAATTGAAAACTTATTTGAACAAATAATGAAGGAGAAATTCCCTAATCTGGCAAAGGAAATAGACTTCCAGGAAGTCCAGGAAGCTCAGAGGGTCCCAAAGAAGGTGGACCCAAGGAAACACATACCAAGGCACATCATAATTGCATTACCCAAGATGAAAGATAAGGAGAGAATCTCAAAAGCAGCAAGAGAAAAGGAGATAGTTACCTACTAAAAAGTTCCCATAGGACTATCAGCTGATTCTTCAAAAGAAACCTTGCAGGCAAGAAGGGGCTGGCAAGAAGTATTCCAAGTCATGAAAGGCAAGGACCTACATCCAAGAATACTCTATCCAGCAAAGTTTCTATTTAGAATGTAAGGGCAGATCAAGTTCTTCCTAGATGAGGTCAAGTTAAAGGAGTTCATCATTGCCCAGCCCTTATTATATGAAGTGTTAAATGGACTTATCTAAGAAAAAGAAGATAAAAATATGAACAGTAAAATGACAACAAACTCACAGTCATTAACAACCACACCTAAAACAAAAACAAACTAGGCAAACAACTAGAACAGGAACAGAATCACAGAAATGCTCACGTGAAGGGCTATCAGCGGGGAGTGGGAGGAAAGAGAGGGTGAAAAGGTACAGAGAATAAGTAGCATAAACGGTAGGTACAAAATAGACAGGGGGAGGGTAAGAATAGTATGGGAAATGTAGAAACTAAAGAACTTACATGTACAACCCATGGACATGAACTAAAGGTGGGGAATACAGAAGGGAGGGGGTGTGCAGGGCAGGGGGAATAAAGGCAGGGAAATAGGACAACTGTAATAGCATAATAAATAAAATATATTTTAAAAATAAAGCACAGAATTTTTAAGTATCTCTTCATTATTTTTATTGGCATGATGAGTTATGAAATAACTTTTATGAAATGATAGCCATTCTATCTTATCAGCGTTTCTATCTTGAAAAACATTATACAGCTATTTCTAGTATAGCTGCATGGCTTTATACACATTTGGTTTTCAAATTAGTAAAATTTCCTCCCAGTTAAATTTATTGCTATATCTTAATATAGTTTCTTAGTTTCTTGTTTTTAAAGGGAAAAAGAATAAAATACTGTTAAATTTTTTGTGGGTTATGAAGTTCCATAAAAATAAGACAGTCATCGATCTGACTAGAATGCATTCTTTTTTTATTCATGTTTTATGTTCCTTCACCTTTTTGTTCTATTCAGACCCTCAACTGACAGGACAACACTCACCTTCACTGGTAAGGGTGATCTTTACTCTGGCCACTGATTCAAATGTTAATCTCTTTTGGATTCACTGTCAGGGACACACCCAGAAATAATGTTTACCAGCTATCTGGGCATCCCTTAGCCCAGTCATGTTGGCACATATGGTTAACCATCATACTGGGAAAACACATAGGCCATTGTATAACACCGGGATGCTGATGACTTCATAAAACCACCAAACTGGTTATTTGTTCACATGGGATGTTTCTGGAGAGTTGTTATAGAATTACAGCCTCTCTCAGATCAGAGCTTCACAGAGTGGTTAGATGGGATGGAGCTGTTTAGCAAGGATTCACTTTCTTACACTTTTCATATGTAGACTAAGTAAAAAGAAGGTGAATAAAGTAGATGTGTTGCATATCTGAAGGCTGTATGTCAAGAAATCCTCACTCGATAGATAGTAGAAGTTACTCAAGAGAATGAAGATAGGTCTTCGACTTAATAAGCCACTCAAAGCTGAAAATAAGGTCTACACCCAAAGGGCTGATTGTTGAAGGACAAAGTCTCATGTGGAAGTGTCCATTGAACCAGTGCCGCAGGGTGGGGAGAGGAAACGCCTACCCCCCTTTGTTGTCTGTGGGGGAAGAACAGAATCAGCGTCCCACTAAAGGTTACACTGAGGGAATGCTCTCAAATTATGAAATGAATTCAGAAAGTGGCCGGCAAAATAAACGCCAACTTCAACCACTGCGGTGTTCCGAGAACCTGGTAAGACTACCTATCTTCTCAGCTTGATATACCAACATTTCTCAAGATACTTTCTCCCATCAAAGTGCCTCTGTATATGGTCTTTCCTCTTTTCTTACGTACTCCTAGTAATCATTCCTGTCTCAGTTCAGTGCTGCTCCTGTAGGACCGGCCCCACACATCAGTGTAAATGATTCTCTTATATACTGATATACCATGTAGCTTCTTTTTTATGATTTTAATACCATCTTCCCCACTAGACCTTAAGATACACGAATAATGTTGTCCTTTATTCTTGTTCATTTTATAATTTTGCAGTTCAAAAGAATGATGAATTATTGGGGAGAACTCTCAAGAATCAAAAGCCATGGGAATTACTTTTCTAAGAGCAACAACGGTAAAGAAAAGGTAAACTTTGGATGAGGAAAGCACGAGGCTGAAGTTCCAGTAAGTGGTAGAACACAGCCAGTTTGGAGAAAGGCAGTCAGTGATCACCTCGTTCTGAATTTCTAAGAGAGTTCTGCATGTTGGATGTAGATTCTGCTGCTCAGAATGAAAATAAAACAGTTTAATTATTTTCCTTTTTTGATTATAAACCTGGATAGTTTCTATTGTTATAACAGATACATGGGGATATGCACTTTCCCTGGTCAGATTATATGTACTTTTCAGGGACCAGCATTAGTATTTGTAAAGTTACTTAAGCAATTCACACTGAAGGGTAAATACACTGCGGGGAAGGTCCTCGGAGAATCTAGAAATTTTGCACACTGGGGTTTTCAGTTATTCCTGAAGTTGAATAAAACTTCTGCTAACACAAAAACTTGGAAGGAAGATTACCATTAAAGGGACAGAGAACAGTTAGTGATGTTCAGAGGTTCTTCTTCAATCTAAAAATATGTGTGTGCTTATGTATACAGATATATATGTATGTTGGAAATAAATATATGGGTTTTTGTATATATGCATACCTGCACACACACACTTATATGCTATATACATTTATATATATTTCAAATATATGTTTCAAATATTTAGGTCACCAAGAAGCACCTGAAAAAATTCTTTTACCGGCCTTGCTAAAAATAACATTTTTAGAATTAAAACTTGTCTTCCTCTGTTTCTGTAAACTGTTTTGATTAATTTTATTTGTAAACAGAAGATCATATATGTTCTGAGGATGCTGTCATGAGTTTTGGTTTCTATTAACCCTATTCTTTTGGAAAATCCTTCCATAGATTAAAACTAATAATGAAAAGTTCTTCCAATACTCAAGAGACACCAACTCTGAACAAGTTAAAAATACAAAAGTAAATAACCAAATTTCTAATAAAAAATATGTCACCAGTGGGTAATATTAAAAGATGTAGCTTATAAGAGGTTGAATATTATGACAAAATGGAAAGTGACACCGGGAAAGTTTCAGGATTTAAAATAGAGCTTCTTCAATAAATGTCACAGTAAACAAGTCAGGAAAAGGCTGATGTCCATTCTCACACTTTTTCCAGCTTGCTGAGAGAACGGTGACCTTCTCTCGTGCTAAACCAAGTATGCTGTTGATTTGAAATGTTGTTGACACTCCAAAATATTAACAACTAAAAAACAGATGTTAGAAAAAAAGCAAACAATATTTACACACCCTAAAATAATATATTCCACCTTATTATTTTAAAATATTTTACATTATGCAATTCCTATTAAGACCACCAAAAAGTAAAACTAGAAAAAAGTTTTCTTTCTTCCCTATAAAGAAATAATAATTTTGTGAAGGACTATCTGTGTGCCAGGTACAGTGAGAGATACCTGTATCTATGCCATCTCATGGGGTCAACATAGTCATGAAAAGCCTAAGTATTGCAACTGATGCATTCTCTTTTAATCTGTTGGCATAGTCTCCATTTCCTTTCTCCCCCATGAAATTATTAGTTGAAGAAACAGAATAATATGTTCTTTGAAATAACCCACCATCTGATTTTTTTGTTGATTATAACACATTCACATTCAGTTTTTATTTTCTTCATTTTTGACAAGACTACTTCAAAGGCAGTATTATCTTCTTTCCCACCAAGATATGTGATAATTGGTTGTCTTCTTTTTCTGATGTTAGTAACCATTCATATATGTTTGATTCTTTTTTTGTACCAGTTTTCAAATTAATGGTTTAATTTACTGACATTGTCTAGTAGTGAGCTATTAGTTACTATTTTAGGATCATTATAAACCCACATGTTAAATATATTTTATGTGATGAAATCTTTTGTGGCTGTTATCTTTGTTGATTGTCTAATTTCCCAATTTCCAGTCAGTGAGAGCTTAATCACGTGAGTGCTTTAGGCATAACCCTTTCCTATCTGGTATGACATTTCATGGTCTCATCTTGCACAGGCCATGCCCAGTCCCAAAATCAGCCTCTTCTCCAGAGCAGTCCTGGTTCCTTTTATTGGGAAATTGTCTTTAGGAACAATGTGGGTGCTTAATGGCATTGCTTTTCATAAGTTACAAAATAGCCATTGCTCCATTGATCAAGAATATGAGAAAGTGGAAAGTTTTTACCTTTCACCAAAATTCCTTGATCACCAACCAGAGCTATTTTCTTTTAAAAAAAAATTATTGAGTTTATTGGAGTGATACTGTTCAATAAAATTATATTGGTTGCAGGTGTACAATTCTCTTATACATCATCTGCATATTGTATTGTATGTTCACCGCCCCAAGTCAAGTTTATCTCATTTATCATTCATCACCAATTATCTCCTTTTTACCTTCTCCTATATCTCTCCTATCCCAGTTTACCTCTGGTAACCACCATATATTTTCTGTCTATTAGATTTTTTTTATTAATCCCTTCACCTTTTTCATCCAGCCCCATAAACCTTTTCTTCCCTGATAGCTGTCAGTTCTCTATCTATGAGTGTGTTTCTATTTTGTTTGTTAATTTTGTTCATTAGATTCCACATATGAGTAAAATCATATGGTACTGTACTTGTCTTTCTCTGTCGGACGTATTTCACTGAACACAATGCTGTCCAAGTTCATCCATGCTGTCACAAAATATACTACGGTGGAGTAGTGTTCCCTTGTGTAAAATGCCACAGCTTTTTTATGCACTCATCTACTGATGGACACTGGGCTACTTCCAAATCTTAGCTTTTGTAAACAATGCCACTATGAACATAGGGCTGCATATATTCTTTCAATTAGTATTTCAGGTTTCTTCAGATATATTTCCAGAAGTGGAGTCTCTGTATCATAAGGCAGTTCCAATTTTTAATTTTGGGGGGTAACTTCATACTACTTCCCATGGTGGCTGTACCCATCTGCATGCCTACCAAGAGTGCAAGAGGGGTTGCCTTTTCTCCCCATCCTCACCAACACTTGTTTGTTGATTTATTGATGATAGCCATTTTAACAAGTGTGAGGTGATATCTCATTGTAGTTTTAATTCACAGTTCTCTGATGGTTAGTGAAGTTCAGTATGTTTTCATATGTCTATTGGCCATCCATATGTCCTCTTTTGGAGAAGAGTCTATTCAGAGCCTTTGCCCACATTTTAAATGGATTGTTTGTTTTCTTGGTGTTGAGTAGTATATATCCTTTATAAACTTTAGCCATAAATCACTTATCAGATGTATAAGTGAACATGTTCTCCCATGCAGTGGTTTGTCTTTTCATTTTGTTGATGGTTTCCTTTGCTGTGCAAAATCTTTTTAGTTTGATATAGTTCCATCTGGAAACAAAAGAAAAACAAAAATTTTTTTCAAATAATTCCCTTATTATTTGAGAATACAAGACTAAGTAAAGGATATATATACTAAAAATCTTAAAGCATTGTCAACAAAGAAACCGACCAACTCCCATAGTCTTATTCCCTTCTTGTTTTATATTCAGCTTCTAAATTTATGTAAAAATAGGTATGTGAAAGCTTTAGAATAACTCTATGCCTTTTCCAGATACCATCATCTGTCCCATTTACAAGGTGTGCAGCTGGCACTCTGCCTCCTGCTCCGGTGCTTTTTGTCCCAGGGCCTTACTGCTCACTGATGGCAGGCAAGCGCTTCTCCAGATACTCTTCGCATTGGGATGAGAAGTCTGTCATATGTCAAAATACAGTCAGAAATCTTCTTCTACTCTATAATTACAACTTTTATGTCAAGATTTCTATTTTCAGGTCTAATAAGTGATGCTACTACATAGTCATAAATATGTCAGATACTTTGGAAGAAACAATACCAGATAAAATATTTTATTGCTGTCTTTCAATATGTTTTTAAAATTCTTTAAAAATTAAAATACATCAAATCTTGTAAGATAAAACCAGAAGTCTGACAAGAAATTGAGGCTATTAAATAGAGAATTATGCTTTTAAAAACTTCAGTGAAAATACAACAATGAATATAACACACTAAATAAAAGGATAATCAACACATCTTGAACCAGAAACTTTCATTCCTTGAGGAATAGATGAATAAACAAGCAAGTTAATAACAGATTTTCTTTATAGTAATTGAATTTTACTGGAAACTTAATTTTTTTCATTGTCCATGAGATTTTTTATAAAAATTTTAGCTATGATCCTGCTCATAGAAATGTTAAGGTGTATGCAGTCGATTATTTGTATGTGTGAATGTCTGAGAAAAAGTCAGAGTGAAATTGAGAATAAGAGATTGAGAGGGAGGGAGAGAGACAGGAGAAATTGTCAATATTCTCACTGATTTCCTAAGAGTGTGACCTGGGGTTTTTGCCTATTCCCAGTCTCCAACCATCATCTTGGGAGGCATACAATAATCCGGGTCCTTCAAAAGGCAAAACCTCTAGGCAGTCTTCATTGAAGCCATTCAGATGGACATGACTGCATATGTAGTTTCAAAACTGTATCTCTGTTAATGCTCCCCCAGAATGACTTCCTGCCAGCATACACCAAACACTTGAGAACTTGTGTCTGGCTCTGCCAGTCTCTCTTACATACCTTACCTGCTTTCCTTCCTAATAGCTGTAGGAGTGCAGTTCTGAATCCTGTGTTTATATTTTTTCAGTATACTTTATTTCTTTCAAGATTGTTTCACTGCAAAATAATCTAATTCTACTCATTCTTTAGCCTTGCTGTTTTTTAAAAAAAGGTGTAAGTCTATTTTTTTCTTTTTGATTGCAACTACTGAGTCATGTCTGTAAACTTGTTTGCTCTCCAATAAATATTTTCATAGCGGAGGAAAAAGTCTATAGAAGAAAGTCAGAATACACTAAGGTAAACCTGAATACCTAAGGGAAACTCATTGCTGTCCTGATGGTTTTAAAGAGTTTACTGGAAATTAAGTTCTTTGGTGAGAAGCTACAAATTCTGACTCCTAATTAAATGATTTGTCACTTCCACCACTCTATGTCTATTTTAAGGACCTAAAGAATTTAAATAAATGTCTCTTAAGCTTGCCACTCCAATAAAAAAGATTTCTCTACAGCTTAAAAAACAGAAGTAATAGCTGGGAGAGATTCATATAACCAGCTGACCACATAATCGGTTTTTGTTAAATTTAATAGCATAATATGGTAAAATGTATTACTATTATCATGGATAAATTTTATTTTTCATAATAATTTATTTTCTTTTCCTTTATTCTATTTGCATGAAGTTTTTGTTCCATAGCCCATAAATGATTACTAATTATACATATGGAATGTCACACTTGATTTCTAAACTGCTAATAGCAAGAAAAGGCAATAAAAGTTAAGATATTCTTGCTTCACAAGTTTCCTAACACTCATTAAATCTTTCTTCAAACTCTTCTCTGACTTAGAAGGAAAACAAATGCTCTTTGCCCTTCCTTACTTTTATATCATGTCTTTTCCCATTAATTAATATCATGTAATTAGGATGCACTATGATACAGTGTTGGAGTTTGGGGTTTTTTGAGTCTATTTAGTATGTGATTCCTTTTGAGATTGTAGTTATATTGTTTCAAAGGCAAATAGGCATAATCTCAGTGTATGTTGGACAAAAAAGTACTCTTTTAACACATCATGAACTCTTGTCCTCTGCATATTCTTTTAAAAATGAGAATTTATTAAAAGAACAAAAAAGAATTACCTATTTTAGTCAAATGTATTATTTTAATAAATAATTTATAAATTGTTATTTAATGAGCTGAAATAAACTTTGAATTATAGGAGTTCATCAACATTTATGAAATTGTGATTCTTAACTTTATTTCTAATTTTCAAGAGCTTTTTGTTTTTTTATTGTTGTTCAAGTACAGTTATCTCCATTTTCTCCCCACTACTCCCCCCACCCCAGCCATCCCCACCTCCCACCCTCAATCCTACCCTCCTTTGGCTTTGTCCATGTGTCCTTTATACATGTTCCTAACAACTCTCTCCCCTATTCCCCCATTATCCCCTCACTCCTCCCCTCTTGTTACTGTCAGTTTGTTCTTAATTTCCTTGTCTCTGGTTATATTCCGCTTGCTTGTTTGTTTTGTTGATTAGGTTCCACTTATAGGTGAGACCATGTGGTATTTGTCTTTCACAGCCTGGCTTATTTCACTTAGCACAAAACTTTCAAAGTTTTGTTTTACTAAGAGGTGAGTTCCACCCTCATAAATGAAAAGTGGAGAAAGGAGTGTGGACTTACATGGTTGATTTCTTAAATTCATCATATTTCATAAGAATCTATCAATGTCTTCCTGGTTGGTATGTTCAGTTGGTCGGAGTGTTGTCCCTTAACTGAAATATTGTGGCTTTGATTTCTGGTCAGAACACATGCCCAGATTGCTGGCTCTATGCCCAGCTGTAGTATGTGCAGGAAGCAGCTGATGGGTGCTTCTCTCTCTCTCACTCTCTCTCTTCCACTTCCTTCCCTTCTCTCTTGAATGAGAATAAAATAAACCTTAAAAAATCTACCAATGCCTATCCATTAATGTGATGAAGAAGAAGATAAAACTAGACATGAGAGAAAAATTCAGAAAGGGATGGGAGGAAAGTAACAAGCTCAGTTTCTTGATGACTTTCAATGTGGCAATAAGTGGCCTAGGCAGAGTCTAACATTGGCTACAGAGAGCACATGCCTACAGGATGGACTTGTATTTTTGATTGACAGGAGAATGAGCAAATAAAATAGCATCATATCTTTACTATTTTCATGTTTCACTATCTGAACTTTTCTGTTTTAATTGAATATTCTATACTGCTTCCTTGAAATATTTTAAAATCACAGTTTAAGTATTATCAATAGATAATTTCTAAACACCTTAAAAGGGACCATTGGTGCAGGACATGTTCAAGGGGAACTACCCATACTTTGTTCTGCTCCACATGTCCATCCCACATGGACCAGCAAAGCTGCTTGTGCCAACCTTTGGGATCAGAAATCAAATTTGAACTTGTTTGCCAAGTCCAGGCCAAGTTTTAACTCTTTCCAATAAGTCTTTACTTTTCCAGTGTTTGGAAAAAAAGAAATAAGTAACTATCACATCTCCACATGCCCTGCACCCTTCTTAAATTTTGGCATACTTAATCAGTCTCAGGATGGAATTAGATGTTTTTTGTGCATTTTTATTTAGTCATAGGCAGCATTATAAAGAGTTTTTGCAATATTTTTAATTAAAAATTATTTTTCCTATATATTGAGATGAAACACAAATCTATAAGACCTATGCAATTTTCAGTGTTGTTTTTTTTTTAGCAAAAAGTGCTAATTCTACATTTAGTTCCACCTCTCATAAAATAGAATAGATCTTAAGATTGACAGTATTAATTTTTGGTTTTGAGTATGATGACTTTTTTCTTTCACAGGCTTTCAAACTTTCATTTTAAAATATTCAGTGTGATCACCCTCGTTCTGATACAAGAAGATAAAACTAACATGGTGGTTATAGTCAGTCATAAACCTGCCACATGTCACTTTCCGGTGTTCTCATACTGAGTTTTTTATGTGTGTTGTAGAAATATAGCTTCATTTGAGCCTAAATGCCATAAACATTTTGGATTCTTGTTTAAAAGATTTTTAAACGATTTCTGTGACTGTAAATAACATTGGTTTTTCACCCTCTAAAAGTAAAATGTAAGCAATACACCAATTTACTTCTTTAGATATCTTCTTATTGTAATATCTGAATAAGTAGCTCCTAAGTTCAACTTTCTATGCAACATGGGAACACAATACAGCCAAGTTCTCTGTCACTTTAGAACAAGAACTGTCCTTCTCCAGTATTCAATAACATTTCTCATTTCTATCTGAGATCTCACCAGAAGCATTTTAAGTATTCCTATTTTAAGTAACATGGCATAATTTGTTATAACAGCCCTAGCACACACTCTTTTAAAAATCATTCTTCTCCTTATCTCCAACTCTTGCCAACCACAAACCTGTTTTCTAACACTAGGGTTTTGTCTCTCAAATACCACAGAGAGAATCACATAATATGCATCTCCTGAGTCTGGCTTCTTTCACCACACAAAAATCTGAACCCCAATGTCCTTCAACAGCCTCTGATATATCTACACAATGGAATACTACTCAGTAAAAGAAAGAATGAACTACTGATACACATAAAAATGTGGATGAATTTCAAATGTGTTATTCAATTTGTTTTCAAAGAATAGTTTTTCAAGCAATGCACTAGATGCACATATCAATTTATCTTGTTACATTTGATACTGTGAAGAAGGAAAAAGAAAGTCATGCTAATTTTGCTGTCACACCTCAAACTGCAGAAGTTAGTCACAGTGTGATAAGATAGAAAAGACATTAAATTTGTGGTTGGAAGACATGACAGAAAACGTGTTTAAGGTTGATGGCAATGGGATGCATCAGAAAGTATTGATACTATTACAAAGAATTCAGCAAAGGATCCCTCGAAATGAATAATGCAAGCAATTTATTGCCAAATAAGCACTGGTTAAACAGATCCAAGAATAGGTGTAGACTGAAAAATATAAAAAGTTATTGAAAAAAAAAGAGAGACAAAATTCACATGTTTCATTATAGTATATTGTTATAATTGTTCTATTTTGTTATTAGTTTTGGTTTTAATAATTTAATGTACCCAATTTATAAATTAAACCTCATCATAGGTATGTATAGGAAAAACAGTTTATCTGATGTTCTCTACTATACTTGGTTTCAGGAAATTGCTGGGTGTCTTGGAATGTGTCCCTGGAGATAAATGAAGAATACTAAACACTATAAAACAATAGTAAATCTGTGTCATCAGAAAATTATTTATGGGAATATGGTACTGTTTCTGATCCAAATAAATTTGGCTTTTGTTTTTCATCTTCCTCATTGTATTTTATTATTAAGTGGGCATAATTACTGGTTAAAAACAGAAAAAAGTCATTCAATATCAATTTATATGTATACATATGCGCAGACTTAGGTATAGATAAAATTTCATATGAAAAATAAAAATGCTTATGTATACTAGAAAAAAGAAGACTATTAATCATAAAACAAGCCTTTAATTATAGAAAATAATAAGGAGATATTAATAATTTTAGTTTCTGTAAAAGTATTTCTTATTTTAACTTTCCTTTGTTTATTTGTTGTTTGTTTTCATCATTATATAGTACCATAAAAATTAGCACAAATGATGAAACAAGGTAAATATTTAGTTTGGGTAATTGTTATTTTCTTTTTCATCTTCCTAATCATTTTTTAGGTAGTCAGAACAATTATGTTGAGAATACCTTTTCATTGCATACATGTGGGTAGGTAGGTAACAGATGATGGAGATAAGTGGATGGAGGGATTGATAGATATATAATAGATAGATAGATGACAGATAAATGATTGATAGATAATGGATATATAGATGATAAATAGATAGATAGATAAGAGATCCATAGTCACTTTAACAGAACCAAGTTTAATAGTCTTCAATTAACCAAAATTTTAATATATAAAACATAGAAACTAATATTAAAATCAAGTAAATTAAATGAAGAACTAAAAACAGCCTCTTTTCTCTACCATTTACACCTAAGGATTTGAGTTTAAGGCCTGACTGTGCTCAGGACTATATGTAGATCTTTCTTTGTTCCTTCTATTAGTCTTACTCAGTAGAGCTCAAATTTCAGTGTGCTTTGGGATCATCAGAAGAGTTTGTTAAACATAAATACCTGACCCGTCAAAGACTTGCTGAAATAGAATCTCAGCAGATGGAGTCCTGTCATCTGTATTTTAATAGCTTTTCCCAAGCGATTCGGATGAATCCCTGGTCTGATTCTGATCCAGCTAACTATGCCGGTGTGTGTCTGCAAGTTTCCTTCTCTTTCTCCCTTCTCCTGTATTCTACATGGGACTATAACAGCCAGAGGGGTCTCAGAACAGATAATACAATTCTTATTCCACTTTATTTCTCAACTCCAAGCATAATTTTTCTTCAAAATTGAGAAACCGTCTCACCTGGTTTGGATGGAGTGGAACTTATTCTAGATTCTATGTGATTATTGTTTGTACTCTAAGACAGCATTCATTAGTTTTGATCACCAGAATCATTTGTAATACACCCTTCTGGGGGCAGCTGTGTTAGCAAAACAAGTATAAAACTGTAATTTGTTGCCATATAAATAACTAGAATATTTGAGGGGAAAGGTTCAAACAGAGTTTTCATGAAATAATTGCAAAATTAAGCATAGTTTAAATTTAGAGATTTTAGGTCTTTGCCAATAAATAAAAATAATAATAGCTATAATTTATTATAATAAATTAATACATAACTCGAGTTTATTTTACATATTAGTTTAATTTTCACAATCACATTATTAACTAAAGACCATTAATATAACCATTTAACAAATAAAAAGAGGGAATCACTACAACTCATATAATTTGTTCAAAGTTATGTAGATGGAAAGAAGTAGTTTTTGTACTCAATGTGTCAAGCAGAAATGATATATTATGAATATTGTTGCTGATTTAGAGAGTATTATGGAAATACAAAATAGAATTATCTATACAGTGAGATCAGGAACCACCATTATTCCTCTTTGCAAAGTAATTGCCCTTTGAGGTAAGGTAGCAATAAACTGATGAGGTACTGAGGCTGGTGGGTAATATTCTGAGATTACTTGTGGGAGGGATGCCAAACATAAAAAAATAATTGGGATCATTTGCAAAACAACATGAAAAAAATTATGTTGGATGATCTTTCTTATTTTCTCTTTTTTTTTTCCTTAGAAGAAATTCTTGAGGAAAAAAGAGGAGAGAAATGATTAAAAAGAAACAGATAATAGCCAAAAAATTACAGAAAGTTGGATTCTTCTTAGAGTAATAAGCCAATGGAAATCCTAGTGGCTAATAGCTCATGGTACAGCCACTGTGGAAAACAGTATGGAATTTCCTCAAAAAACTAAAGATGGAACTGCCTGTCAATCCAGCGATCCCACTGCTGGAACTGTACCCTAATTCAAAATAACCTATACACCCAAATGTTCACAGCAGTGTTATTTACAATAGCCAGGTGCTGGAAACAGCCTAAGTGCCTATCAGTAAATGAGTGGATCAAAAACCTGTGCTATATTTACACAAAGGAATGCTATGTAGCAAAAAGAAAGAAGGAACTCCTACCTTTTGGGACAGCATGAGTGGAACTGGAGAGCATTATGCTAAGCGAAGTAAGCCAGGCAGTGAAAGACAAATACCATGTGATCTCATCTATAAGTGGAACCTAATCAACCAAACAAACAAATAAGCAAAATAGAACCAGAGACTTGGAAATAAAGAACAATTGACAGTGACCAGAGGGGATGAGGGAGGGGGGTAATGGATAAAGAAGGAGAAGGGGCAAACAATGGAACTCAAATAGAGGACTCATGGACATGGGTAATGAGGGGGATTGACTGTGGGATGGGGGGACAGGGTAGAGGTGAGCAATGGGCAAGAATGATGGGATAACTATAACTGAAAACAATAAAAAACTATACAAGTTTGGTATGCTACTTTAGATTATTATATTTGTCAGGCGTTGCCTCTATGATCTCTAGCCCTTTAGTATAAAGTATTTTGTTATAAATGCTTGAATTTTTAATAAAAAAAGTGGTAGTGTGACAAGACGGCCTGATGTAGTATGAAACAGAGGTTATGTGTGTGGAGGCAGGTGATAGAATAAGAGTGATACCTGACTATGTGAACCTAAACAAAGTCTCTAGGTCTAGTCTAGGCTGGAAAAGGGACTACTAGCAAGTTCATCTTTCTGTGCCTCCATTTTCTTACCTGCACCTCAGTTACATGTCCAATTTCACCAGTTTGTTTTACAGAGTAGAATTTTTTAATTAACAATACAATTTTACATTCACAGAAAAATTTGTCAGAAAGCATAGAGAATGAGAATGTGGATAAATCATTTTGCATTCCTACCAGCAATGAATGAGAATTCCTATTTGCTCAGATGCTTACCAGCATTTTGTGGTTTTGGTGTGTGAGATTTTAGCCATTTCAATAGGTATGCAGTGGTATCTCACATTTGTTTAATTTGCAGTCCTCCTAATGATGTATGATATTGAGCAGCTTTTTATTTGCTTATTTGTCATCTATATTTTTTTTGGTGAGGATTCAGATCTTTTTCCCATTTTTAATTTGGGTTATTTTCTAATTGTTGAGTTGTAAGAGTTCTTCTATATATATTGGTTCATTATCAGTTATGCCTTTTGCAACTATTTTCTCCCAGTTTATGGCTTGTCTTTTCATTCTCTGAACATTATCTTTTACAGATCAGGGCTTTTTGATTTTGATGAAGTACATCTTGCCATTGCTTCTTTCATAGATTGTGTTTTAGTGTATCTAAAAATTCCCTGTCAAACTCAAGGTCACTTAGATTTTTTTCTATGTCATTTCCTATAAGTTTTATAGTTTTGTGCTTTACATTTAAGTCTGTGACTTCTTGTGAGTTAATTTTTTTATAAGATGGAAGGTCTGTGTTTCGATTTAAATTTTTGTATATGGATGTCTACTTGTTCTAAGACCATTTGCTGAAAAGTTTATCTTTTCTCCACTGCATTGCCTTTGCTTCTTTGTCAAAAATCAGTTGAAAGCATTTATGTGGGTCTATTTCTGGGAACTTTTGTCTGCCCCACTGATCTTTTTGTCTATTGTTTTAGCAACACTACACTTTTCTGATTACTGTAGTTTATAATAAGTCATGATGCTAGGTGGTGGTATCAACCCTCTGAGTTTGTTCTTCTTCAACATTATGTTTGCTAATATTATTTTTAATATTTAAATTAAATACTGTAAGTGTTATTTCTTATTAAAACACTGTCCTTATTTCTATGGAAGAATGTTCCTCTATTGAGAAAAGTTAAGAATTGTCCAAAGCTTCATTTGTCCAAAACAAGAATCAGTCAGTTCCAACCACCTCATGGAAAGAAAATGGAAATTCTAGGCAATTTCAACAGGCTGATCATCCACTCTATGGTTTTTCTGTTGACACATATTACTGCAGTTCCACAGTCTCCATTGTTCACTGTTGTAGCATGCCCCCAGACTAGACTCACACTCATTTGTCATAGGGTAGGAAAAGAGAAATTGTACTTCTGTGGACTCAGTCATTGACAAATCTCAATGTCATAGGCCTGAGACCCAGATGCCACAGATCTTTTTCTATACACACAGGAATCTATGTAGCCATTCCTACTAACATTTCACTCCAAAACACATACATGGATTATGCCAGAAGAAGTTCCCTGGATCAAGCACTCACAGCTGTGAGTAAGTTCTCTTTCTAGATCATCCAGTTTGTGTATTAACCTCAAGTGTCTGGTGAATTTTTCCTCTCATGGAGCTGGGTGGAGCAGGTGGATGGGGTGTGTTCAATCAGTTAGGGCTATATTAGAACATCACAACCAGAGACACGGAAATAAAGAACAAACTGACAGCTATGGGTGGGGCAGAAGGAGGGGCCATCACGGAACAGTATAAAGGGCACATGAACAAAGGCAAAGGGTGTACGTTCAAGGGCAGGAGGTGGGGATGGGGTATAGGAGACCATTCTGCGTGGTGTGGGCCCAGACAGGACCCACACCCACAGATAGTTTCTCCCATGGGGAATCAGGCCTGCAGTGTACCTAGGCAGCTTTGAGACTTGCTTTTGCTAAAACTTCCTCACCCTGAATTGAGGCAGCAAACGTTTACTGCATATCTTTAAAGTAACTTCCTAAAATCCATCCTAAACCTTCCAAGGACAAGTGTAACCAGTTCAACCATTTTTCTCTTTGCATTTGCAAATATCCTTTTTCTGTGACATGATTAACGGCATCCTGTCCTTTGTCTTCTGTAAAAGGTAACCACCTAAAGTGAACCTGTGCATAGTAAATGAGGAACATCATGTAATGTGCCCAAAAAAAGCAATAAAAGCTTGTCAAGGCAAGGGCCTGGGCACTCTCCTCTTGAGAGAGTGGCCATGCCATCCCTTTTCCTCCACAGGACTTGGTAGTCCATGTGAATTTGTCTTGTCTCATCCACAATGCAGCGGACACTGTTTGCCAGTGTCTGCATCAATGGGGGAACATGATTGGGTGAAAATGTAAACCACTTTTCTTGAATAGCAATAAAAAACCCTGAAAACAAACAAAAAAAGACATGTTCCTATTTCAGAATATTTCAAAGCAAAATGAGTAAAACCTTGAATGTTGCACCTCCTCCCCACTATATATCTTCACATACATGTTAATTTGTTTTTTTCTCTCCAGCAACAATTAAAAGACGAAACAAGAAGGAAAATGGGGAGAAGCATTCGTCCCATTAAAACTTACTGTTATGTGTGATTTCCCCATTAAAATGAACACATGCTTCCCAGAAGCCAACGATTTAACCGTGCCTAAAATTTAGCTTACAAACCCTTAACTCCTTGCTAAAGAAAATACAGATTTTGAAACTTTAACAGCAATTAATATAATATTATTGCTGGAAAAATAAACACAAATAACTCACAGTGGCTAACACATCTCAAAGGAAAATTTATTACAAATTTTTAAAGCAATCCAACTGAAGAATCACATTGTAGTGACAGCATAGGAAATGTGCCATTGTATCATAACATGACTTTATAACTGAATTTTGAAGTAATTATCTAGTTTCCCTCATTTTTTTCCTTTTTAATGGTCTAAATTAAGCAGTCTAATCTGTTGTTTTAATGCCTTGGAAATTTTGTAGGAGTATAGAATATAGAAGTTTCCTTAAGTTTTTCTTTTTATACATCCTAAACCCTGAGAAGAATTTAGAGGTTAAAAGAAGAGAAAAAGTAATATCTGGGTGAAGATCGTGTTCTGGCAAATCAAGAAAGAAAGTGTGACCCCCAAAATTAAAAAGAAACACTTCAAATAGTGCAGCCGAGAGATGTCCTTAGGCAAAGGGAGCTTCTGCCCCCCTGCTAGTAGCAGCTCAAGGAAGATGAGTTGATAGATATGTGAGAGAAACATCTCCATTGTGTATAAACAGATAAAAATAGAAGTAGAATGTCTCACTGATGATTTCTGTTGCTGAAAGACATTTTTAAAAATGTGCTGTGCTGAATGAGCAAGCGGCCAGGAATCAGGTATCCGTATCCACTTGAGTGAACCTGATATGAAGAACAAGATAAACTCGGGTGCATCGACATAGTGTTATCCTGAGGAGATGATTTTATAGAAGAGGTCAGAGCTGCAAAGCTGGGGGAAGTATTCCACTGTCCACATAATGGGTATTGAAGTTAGAAGTTAATTTGACTTATGGAAATGCACATAATATTTACTGTTTATAGATGCTATTTATGGAGATTTTTACAACTTACATAATCAGTGAAATATGAAGTTTACAATATCTTAAATTACATATGGCAAATTTGTAACTGCCTAAATACTAAAGAAACACCTGTTATATTTTTCTGTTACAAGAAAAATTCTATTAAATACATTACACTTGCCAGGTTGACCCAAGAATGTTAGGTTTGGTGATTTTGTGTACTTTTCAATTTTGTCTGACAAAGTTTATAGCATTCAGCTAAAGTCGTATAGAATTTGAAAAGTGCTAATTCTCTGAAAGGATGAAGGCTATATCAAGTGTTGACTTTTTACCATAATTCTGGAAAATTTTGTGATACTGTGAGTCAACAACACTCACTTTACATTTAATTTTATAGCACAAATTTAAGGGAAAACTTTCTTTTGCAAAAACTTTCAATCGCTTCATGTATTTTTCCTCTGTAAATTATTTAGTATTCAAATAAGTCACAATTCATGTCATAATTCTTGCCAAGTTTCTCTTCTCCAATTTGTGAACCCGTTAACTTTATTGTGATTGAGCCATCTCATAAAATGTAAATTTCAGTTGTAGCTATTAAAAATCCTGGTGAGCATAAGCACATGGAGAATTTAAGTGCTGTGTGAAATCATCTTTCTTATTATAGTCGTACATCACTTAATGAATGGAATATGTTCTAAGAAGTTCATTATTAGGCAATTTTGTCATTGTACAAGCATCACTGAGTGCACCTAACACAAAACTTCATGGTACAGCCTATTTCTCCTAGGCTACAAACCTACACAGCAGGTGAATACTGTAGGCAATTATAACACAATGGTACTTGTGTACCTAAACATAGCTACACATAGAAAAGGTACAGTAAAAGATACTGTATGCCTGTTTACGGCACTTACCATAAATGGAGCTTGCAGGACTCAAAGCTGCTCTGAGTGAAAGCAGTGAGTGAGCAGTAAGTAAGAATGTGAAGGCCGGGGACACTACTGTACACTACCATAGACTTCATAAATACTGTACTGTAGGCTACACTAATGTGTAAAAGAATTTTATTTCTTCAGTGATGAATTAGTAAGTTACTGTAACTTATCTATTTTATAAACTTTTAATTTTTTAACTTTCAACTTATAATAATATTTTAGCTTAAAACACAAATATATTGTGCAGTTATACACAAGTATTTTCTTTCTTTGTCTCCTTATGCTATAAGCTTTTTTCCATTTTTAATATTTTTAAATTTTTAAACTTTTTTATTAAGAACTAAGACATAAAGAGGGTCAGGGTCATCAATATCATTGTCCTGCCCCTCCACATTTGTCTCACTAAGAGGTCTACATGGGGAATAACATGCATAATAACAGTGCCTTCCTCAGGAATACATTTGGAAGGAGCTGCCTGAGGCTCCTTGAGGAGGTCTCACTGCTTTCAAAAATGTATCCATGGTGCTTTGCTTGGTTTATTTTTTTCATCATAGATTTCCTTGCTAGCAGATAATTCACCATGAACATTCCTCTCTATTAATAGAAACTTTTTGGTGCTGGGGTCCATGTTTTTGTACCTTCTGAGGAGCTTGTTGAGGTCTGCAAAACCTGATAAACACTTTGTGGTGAAATTTCTTACTGATTCCTCTCTTTTCCCCACAATTTCCTTTTCTCTAGCTTTTTCTTCAGCTGTGCATTCCTGTTCCAGTTCCAACATTCTTGACAACCACCTCTAGGAGCTCCTCGGTGTCATCTTCACTCACATCCAAGCTAAAGCTGTTTGCCATCTTAATCAGTCCTGTTGAGTTTTGTAACCTCTGCACCCTTGATAAATCCTTTGAAGCCATGGATGAACTTCTTTGAGCGTCTTCTTCCATGTGTCATTTATATACTCCTTGGTAACATTACCCCAAGCCAGAGCAACATTCTTGATGCACTCTTAGATGTAATCCTTCCAGAATTTCATCAGTGTCCTCTCAGTGTCTCTCGCAGTTGCAGCAATGACCTGGGCAAAGATCTTCTTTGTGTAGTAGGCCTTGACCCGTTGGTTGGATCAAAGACATTGTGTTTTGAGGGAGAAATGTCACTTTAATATTGGGATGAAGGTCACTAATGAAAGGAGAATTCCTGGGACAATTATTAACAATAAGAAAAACCTTGAAAGCTGTATTCTTCTACCAACAGTAATTATCCATTTGACTAACACAACAATTCTGGAGGGCATCTTGGAAGAGAAGCTGTGTCATTCCTGTAGGACACTGACAGCAGGTTCTTATTAATGTGGTTAAAGGCCCTGGGGTTCTCACGGGGCCAGATCGCGGGTTTCAATTTGTACTTTACAACATTGTCCCCAAGCAAGACTGTTTTCTTGTCCTCAAAAGCCTTGAAACCTGGCATTGACTTGGCCTTTTTATAGATGAAAGTCCTTTCAAGCATTCATTTCCAGAATAGGGAGATTTCATTCACATTGAATATTTGCTCTGGAAAGTAATTTTCTTCCACAGTTGGCTTATCTAGAGTTTCCAAAAATTGTTCATCTAGCTTCACATCAGCATTAACAGACTCACAACTTACTTTTACATTATGAATAAATAATTCTTAAATCATTTAAACCACCCAGAGCTAGCAGTAAATTTAACATTATGGTTGGGTCCAGCCTTTGCTTTCAACATTGCAAAAAACTTTTTGCTTTGGCTGCAATCATCATGGTTCTGAGAGGAATACAGCTCTCTGCCTGGTCTTCAATCCAGGTCATCTGAAGTATCTCCATGTCTAATATAGGCCCTTCAACAATATTGTTGGACTTATTGCCTTTAAGTAAAGCAGATCCTTTAACAGCCCCCCTCGCTTTGTGCTTCAGGATCATAGCTATGGTGAAATGGAATGCCTGATTGGTGAGCCACAACCATCATTGATTGTCCACCCTCACAGTCCTTAATCACTTTTCATTTTGTATCCAGGTCAATCATGCCACTGTTCTCTTCCTGGCAACATTAGCAGTGAACACTGTACTCTTACAGGCCATAAGGTAATGTAACATAAAACAACATAGGATTTCATCAAGACTGGAGAAAATTATGCAAGGGGCATGATAAACACAAGATGTAAGAGTCTGTTGCCAGTGTAATGGCATACACTTTTATAACAAACTATTTTTTGTAAGTAAGACAATACACTATCAATTAACTTTAAAATATAGTACAATAAAGACATAAACCAGTAATAGTCATTTATCGTTATCAATTATTTTGTACTATATATAATTGTATATTATACTTTTATAAGACTGGCAGGATGGTAGGTTTGTTTACTCCAGCATCACCACAAACACATGAGGAATGTGTTGCTCTATGATGTTATCATGGCTGCAAGATCACTAAGTAATAGGAATTTTTTAGCTTCATTATAATCTTATGGGACCATCATCCTATATGCGGTCTTTCGTTGATTGAAATGTCATTACATGTTATGTGTTTTTTAACCACAAACTTGTGATAGCTTAACCACATGGGTTATAAATATTTGTTATAGGAAATTTTAAGTTATAGAGAGCAGAAAATGTCCAGCTTGTTTAATGTTATTAAATGGCCCATAATGTTTAATGTTTTTTAGAGAATCTTAGTTGGCTCTTTCCTTTAGCTAGAGAAGTTAATGTTACCGCCAACAAATCTGACTCCGACACAGTGTGAAAATTAACTTCTCTGACAATACACTTGTTTCTTCTATGATACTGTTATTCAGAGAGCTCTCAAACATCACCATACTTGACTTCATGAAATTTGTTATCCTTTATAAAACTTCAATTTCACTTAGCAATCATTTTGCATTTTATTTGCACTATGTAATTATATCTGCACAAACACATATTTTTAAATAGTCAATAATCTGAAAGTTTATATTAAGATCAAGACTAGAGCCCTGGCTGATGTGGCTTAGTGGATTGAGCATTGGCCTGTGAACCAAAGGGTGGCCGGTTCAATTCCTAGTCAGGGCACATGCCTGGGTTTCAGGCTAGGTCCCCAGTAGGGGGCACATGAGGTAACCACACGGTAATGTTTCTCTCCCTCTCTTTCTCCCTCCCTTCCCCTCTGTCTAAAAAGTAGATAAATAAAAATCTTTAAAAAATAAAATAAAAACTTTAAAAAGATTATGAGTAAATTATTTTTTTAATGAGAAAAAATTTTTACAAGTGATCAATGATCACAAATTTCAGTGCCCTAAGCAGATGCATAATTTTGGGATCTCATATTATGAATAGTCAAATAATAAAATTTCTCCTGGGTCATTATCTCTTCTCAATAATCATATTTATTAGTTCCAAGTATCTTTATGTTGGCCCATGATACATTTTTAATCTAAAAGTGTACATCCCACTTTATTTTTTTTAGTATTGTCCTGTTTTCTTCTAAATGCTCTTTAAATGAAATTCTCAAACATGAGTAAAATTTCCCTTGAGATTTCTTAGAATTTCTAAGAAATTCTAATTTTGTTACTAAGAAATATAATTTTGTTACTTAGGATGGATAGTAAACCAAGGCAGGGAGAAGGAGGGAGACATGTCACCCACTAACTCAGCAGTCCTGAGCTTGGTCCGATAATATCACCAGGTGTTCCAACATCACAAGAAACATCGTGATAGCATAGGAGGAGGGAAGTCCTTTAAATTCTATGTATCATTTCCACTATCTGGGAAAGAAAGTCTTTGAAACTGTGCATTCACCCCAAGCCCTGGAAGGGGGAAGAGAGAGGGCCACAGTACCCAAAGAAAAAGCCCATAAAACAACTTTGATTAATTGCCTACCTCTGGTCACTATCTGTTTTACAAGGGGATCCCTAGTGCTCACAGAAACAGCCCCTAAATAACTTTGGGTAACTGCCTCAACTTTAACTGCCTCCTGTCAGGTACCTGTTTTACAACAAGATGAACAAATGGAGTCTGGAGCAAGACAAGGATTCTGGCTAACAGACCCCCACATACCTATGTTTGAGTAATCACTTCCCCCCAGGGAAGCTGGCACCACCTGTACCCATCAATCAATATGTAATTTCTTCACCCCATCCCACCAACTAGGTAAGTCCTCAGAGCAAAGAACCTGATGTTCTTGCTACCCTTGTTTTTGCTGCTTTTGCTTTTACTCTGCCCAACCCTGATCCTATCCCTTTCATCCCCACCTTGGCAAGGCCCATTCTCTTCCATGAGAATGTAGCACTAGCAAACCCTGCTCGCATACTGAGCTGTAATCCTTTACTGCATCAGCAAGGAGAACCAAAAGGAGTTTTTCCCATAACAATTTGATAAGGACTGGCATATTTACAAGTTTGAGTCTACTCACCAAAAATAGTTCATTTGCTAACAAGAGACGTAAAGGCAATCAGAAATGAGTGTAATTTGTATTTAGATTTTATTTCGTCTCCCTGAAAATAAATAGTCAAGATAATATAATGGGAGTCAATTTAATGTAAAGCTTAAGAACACAGGCTCTGGACTCTGGAACCAGACTTAGTTCAAACCTGGGCCCAATAATAATTAGATGTGTGATTTTGGACAAACTGTTTATCATCTCTCGGCCTCAGGTTCCCAATCCACAAAATGAGGATAATTACCGTACCTACTTGATAGGATGTCTGTGAGAATTAACTGAGTTTATGTATGTAAAAATGCTTCGATTGGTGTCTGTCATGTAAAATGCATTATATAAATTTTCATTCTTATTTCCTTCTTAGGGTTAACTAACCATTATGCTTTGGGGAGATCAGGAGAAAGAGAGGGCTGTGTTTTGTTGGGGTTCTTCAGTTTTGTTTTGCTGTATTGTACACAATATTGTGCCACAGCATGCTACAGCACGATATTGAATGTGACTCTTACTGCTTTCTGCAAGTTTGTGCTGATTCCTCCAAGACTGGAAGCGATATATACGGCAACAAAATCCTCACACCCTAAAGTCTAAGACATACTGGAGGTTGTGAAACGAATCCTGCCATCCCATTACTCATCTCTAATTTATATAAGTGAAGTAAACAAATTCACTAGAAGTCTGAGGTTGAGGAGGCTAACAAAGAGAGTTTTATTTGAGTAAAGTTGTTGGAGTGAAATGCTGGCTTCTCTTCATTCCAGGTCAAGTGGGAAGTACAATGAGGATTAGAGTAAAACTGTTGCCAAGTATAAAGGGGGAAATACAAACTGAGGTCCATACATAAAGAGAGTGCTGCTTTGGGAATTGCCTCAATGTTTATCAACATCGAAAATATTTGCTGCCAAGAGACTAGGCATGAATTCATCAAAAGAGCCAAGTCTGAGTCATTTTAAGGTGTAGTCTACCCAAGCTAACCACTTAAGGAGGCAGAAGGCCCACAGTAGAGGGTTGACTGGAGAAATCCCAAAAGTTGAGGCTGAAGCTAAAAGCAACCAAGCAAAGAAAGTACGGTCTTCATCAGGGGAGCTGCACCCAGAAGTTCCTAGCATGAAGGTCTCCAGGGAAACCCACAGAAATATCCTACAAGTGGAGCTCATACAGTAACTGGCATTGTCACATCTAGAGATCCCAGTGATAGATTCAAGTGGCGCCATTGAAGTATGACTTTCCTGGTCTTTGCCTCCCCTGCCTCTCTCTATTCCAATCCTGGGACAAAGAGATGCAAGTAAGAGAGTAAGAAAAAGGAGTAAAAATAAAGTAAGAAGCTTTTCTGTATGGCAGATCTTACCTGTAGGAAAGATAAAGTTTTAAATTGAATGATGTCTGTGGATATGTGATTATTAGGCTATATATTTGCATACAGTTTATGGAAATTAAATATAAATGACTCAAGTGCCAGCTCAGCTCATTCAGGTTAGAACACATGCAAATGAAGACCAAGTTATACTTTGTTTTTACTTATTAAAGTAGTAGAGGCAGCACATTTGTGACACTATGCTGGAGAAGACATGCGAGAGAGGTACAGTAATGTTAATAGTGGGTAGGTCATTAGAACTGTTGCATACCTTTAGATACCTTTGTTCTAGTATCTTTAGAAACTACAGAAAATAATCATTACCTCTGCTGGAATTTGAGTGGCTAGGTACATGGGGGAGAGACTGTGTTATTCAGTATGAATACTATAACATTATGTTTCTTATGTATTTACTACCTATTTATATAATAAAACAAAAAATGCCAAAAATTTACCTCTGAATAGATAAAGTAAAATTTGGGAAATTCTTAAACTAGTAGGTAAATTATCAACTGCAATAACAAATAAGATTTGTGTGGTATTCTTAATGACTCACCAGATATAATGATGAAGACAATATTTTTTACTTGAGAATATATGCACAGTAATCATTGTCAGTGACTCAAAACAACAATATGTCATTGGGTAAGAAAGACATGAATGTTTGAAAGTGGCAAAAAAAATATGATTGTAACCAGTCAGTTCATAATGCATAATTGAAGCAACATCTAGGGTTGCCCACTGTGTAGTTTTGGAGCCTCTAGAATTGAACAAATATAGTTATAGTTGCGATATAGTTTGTCCAAAGAAAGGTTACACTGTAACAGAAATAAAAACATGATTTTCTTTTATTTTATCCTTTTTAAAGATTTTTTTAGTCTATTGACAGCCTAGTAGACCAGCTCATTATGATAATCTCTGAGTACATAAAGAATAAATTCCCCAAATTTCCATGAGAGAAACATCTAATTACAGTAAGAAAACCATTGCTTTTATATCTTTGAAGCCGTCTCGTGATGCTGTGATCTGGGGTTGGGCAAGGGCTGTTGTAGGAATCAACAAACTGAGAGCTTTTAAATGAAGCACAGAAGTAGACCACATACAAGGGGATTAATAAAAATCAATAAATATAGCTGAACAAAATAAGACAAAAATACATAAATTAATTCCAAACACAAAGTTGTGGACTTTTAAAAATAATAGTTGATACAAAAACAGTATGTTCAAATTTGAAATAATTTGTGCATATTAAATTTCATAGAATTTACAAAATCCTTGGGCACCAACATTTTCTTTTGTCTGTAATAGGCAGTAATCAGACATGCAATTTCTTCAGGTTATTTCTCGTCATTTAAGAATCACTTAAATTCTTTACATTTTCCAGAACATGGATCTTTTAAAAATCATCACTTTAAAAAGTCATAACTCATTCCAGATAAAAACATGTTTGTCTAAATACACCATCTTCCACTATGAAACTCTGTTATGGAAAGGTTTGGTACAGATTGCCTTGAAAGATATTTCTTATGCATTGAAATTATTTTTTAAGTTACTAATTGCAAAAAAATTGACAGCAATTCTCTAAAGTTTAAATGGTGGGAGACAAGATGAAAATGTATCACCAATAATACAAAAATATTTTTAAAAACAACACCAAAAAAGGCTCCAATTTTTTTTTCCCCATGTTCCCCCATTCACAATACAGACCAGGCAAAGGCCTGGGCTGAGGTGTATATGGGGTAAGTTTACTCTGCTTCCTCTTTCTGCGCGCGCGGGCGGTGTAAGAACACAGCCTGTGGTAAGCACCGGGAGGCCAAAAAAAAGGCTCCAATTTGTTAACTTGATAATAATTTCCAGTGAGGAATCTCCCCAAGACCGTCTCTCTCACAAATGGGTAGTAGCAACAGTCTGCTCTAGAAAACATACATCCCCACTCAGGGCACTGAGATCATTTATTTTTACAGAGCCCTTTTTTGTTCCATACATTGTTGCTGATGCTTTATTTTTACCACTTGTATGTCAGGGAAGTTTGGTATACTTAGTACCTTTTCAAATGACTAAATAATATGAAAGTTTATTTTTAAAGGACTGATATTTTTAAAGGACACTCAAGAGTCACATAAGTAGGTTTCCAACCTAAGACAGAGATTAAACAAGCCGGGAATTATTACGAAAACTAATATAAAACTAGAGTAATTAAAACAATGTTAGGCAAAAGAAAAAAAACTAGAACAGAATTGAGTCCAGAATGACCCACAGAAATATATTTTCTTGATTTATGAGAAGTATGTCAGCACACTCGGGTGAGGAAAAGACAGTCTGAACAGTAAATTCAGTTTGCACTACTGGATCCCTATAGGAGGAAAATGAATCTTGATAGCTAAATGACACAAAAAGCAATTCTAGACAGAATATAGACATAAATGTGAAAGTAAAAAAAAATAAACTTTAGGAAAATAACATGGAAGGACATCTTATACTTGGCATAGACCGAAGTTTTCTAACAAATCACAAAAAGCCCTAAACATAAAAAAGATGTTATAAATCCATCTTTATTAAACTTAAGAACTTGTTTATCAAAAGATAGCTTTAATATAATGAAAAATCAAGCCACAAAGTGAGAAAAATATTTTCATTTTATATGTCCAATGCAGGATTCATATTCATAATACATAAAAAATTATACACTAAGAAGCAATAAGAAATAAACAACACAAACACAGAATGGAATAGGCACTCCAGAAAAGAAGATACCCATGTGTATAGTCAATAGACTTTCCACAGACGTGACTAGATAATTGAACCGGAAAAGGATGGCCGTTTTAGTGGAAGCACTAAAGCAAGTGAATATTTATATTCAAAAACCCTTAATTTTTACCTTGTGTGTATATATACATATACACACAAAGCATATATATAAAGAAAATTAATCACAAATGGACAGACACCAGACTTAAAATCTAAACCAAAATTTTCTAGTAAAACATAGGAAAAATCTTTGTAATCTTCTAATAGGCAAAAATGCCTTACCTAAAGCTCAGAAAGCATAAAAATTCATAAAATGGGCTTCATAAAAATTTAAAACGTGTGTTCTTCAAAAAACAGTTATGAAAATGAAACCCAAACCACAAAATGGCAGAAAGTATTCACAAAACACATATCTTACCCAGTATGTTTAAGTAACTACATATGCCGATTACAAGACAAAAAACGTCAGAAGATATATGGGTGACAAACGAGCACATGTGCAACCTTGTGATCTTCAGGGAAATGCACATTGAGTAAGATGCCATTACAAATCTGGAATACTGGCAGGAATAAACCCAGGTAAAATCAACATGGAAAACATTGGCCACTATCACTCCTAAAATATACACAAAAATTAGATTTTCACATCACAGACATGTACAAGAATTTTCATACTGGCACTAGTTTAATTGTCCAAAACTTCAAACAAACTAAAAGTCTATCAGCAATACTACAGATAAATAAATGTTGTTCTATTCATAGATGGAACATTCCATAGTAATATGAAGACCTGCTGATGCATTCAACAACATAGATAAATCTTGGGGGTATAATATTGAGTAAAAGGCCAGACACAAAAATATACACATGTGTCTGGCCTCTCGTCAAATATGTCAAATGTATAACACTCATTTAAAGTTCAAAACAGACAAAAAGAACTCATGGGGCTAGAAGTCAGCCCAGCAGTTAACTTTGGAAGTGGGATGTTAATTAGCAGTTTTCTGGGATGTTAATGATGTTATTTATTTTGATCTGGTTGGTGTCTATGTGGATGTGTTCAATTTATAAAAATGTATCAGTCTGCACACTTATGAACTTTGCAGTAGTTCTTATATGTTATAATTCAATTTAAATTATTATTTAAAAATTAATAATTAGCAAAAATATAATATAGAAGTATAAAGCATACATTTTTATTTCTTCCTCTCCCTATTGGAGGGTGATAACTTCAGCCTTTACATTATGTACCCATAGCTATAAACAAAAGTATATAACATTGATCTAAATTTCATCTGGAATTTAATTTATACTTATACATTTTACATACCATAGCATTTCTCTGTCTTTTTTTAATTCTAATAAAGAATAACCTACTGACTCTTTGAGAACGCTAGTTTTTTCTCTGCTCATGTCATTATGCCTTATGTTGAAATATATTTTCAAACGGTATATAACTTCTTAATTAATTATTTTACTTGAATAAGTTTCAAATAATCTTTAGCTCTAGATGGTCATTTTTTCATAAACAGACATTGTTACTGAAAAAAGTCACTTTATAAAGTAAGTTATTGTCATAAACTATTATGTATATTTATATGAGCAAATTTTTCTGACCATCTAGTAATCTAACAATTAAAGTTTCAACCTCAAACTGGTTTGATTCTTAGGGGGGAAAATAAAACCTTCCAAAAATCAGACTACTATTGATTTAGTTATTTGTAACTTGTTATTATTTTCAAAATTTTCAAATAAAACAACCATAACCCAGTTCATTGTGAGTTAGGACACCTGAGTTCTAACCTGGTCTTTGTTGCCGAGTGAACTTGGATGGGCCTTCAAGCCCTGTGGGTCACTTAACTCGTTCGAAAATAAAATTAATGCCAAATTTTATGATCTGTAAGGTATTCCTTAGCATCAGTATATGTTGGTACAGATAGGTCAAGTTAGTTAAATAGCAAAACTAATTTGACTATAACTACACTACCTAGGACAATTTTCATGTATGAAACACTCATTTTTTATGATGAAAAGATAAATTTCCCCCAAAAAGTATCAAAGTAAGAAATCAAGACAGGTGTCATGTCAGAGAGTAAAACTTTTTATAATTATAAATTTTGAATCTGAAATATAATAACTTGTTATTTTAGAAATGGGCCATGCAGGTCAGTTGATTGAAGCATCAACTTATGTACCAAAAATGTGGTGGATTCGATCCCCAGTCAGACATAAAGAAGTCACCTGATTGACAATTCTCTCTTACATAGATCTTTCTCTCTCTCTCTCCCTCCCTCTTCCCTCCCACACATTCCCCTTCCCTCTCTCTAAAAGCAATAAATATATCTTCTGGTGAAGATTTTTAAAAAATGGGCATGGCTTTCATTTTTAAACAGCAGCCAGCCACACACCTAAACATTCATCCTGAAATACTTGAATTCAACGCTTAATTCAATGTAAATATTTTCGAATACAAATTAGGAAGTTCTTTATATTTTACTCCAATGCAGCACAAATATTATATTATATGTCCTATATCCATAAAATAAACATTAAGAAAGATGGGTACCAGATACAGGTACTAAGTTTATAAGAGGTGGATTCATGGTGGTTAATTTTACATATAAACTTTACTGGCCTCAGGATTGCCAAACAGCTAACAAAATATTACTTCTGGGTGTTTCTGTAAAGATATCTCTGGAAGAATTAGCATCTGAATGAGTGACCTGAATAAAGCTATCCACAATGTGTACCACAATAGGTATCATGCAATCTCCAGTGCCTAACAGGAACAAAAAACTTGCAGAAGAACAAATTCTTTCTCTCTCTCTCTCTCTCTGTCTCTTCTTCTGATCTCTGGTATCTGTTCTTCCTCTCAGACTTTCAGACTCAATCAGGATTTACACCACCAGCCTTCTGTCCTATTGGTTCTGTTTCTTTGGAGAAGCCTGACTAATACAGCTTTACATTCCACATTTTATTCCTTTTTACCTTAATATTTTATGTTACTTTGCTATATTAATACTACAGCTCCTATCATTTCATCAGAGTTAATTGTTTACATGCCTCTCTCCACAGTTGAGCTGTGAGTCCTCTGGGACTTAATTTTGCTCATTTTTGCGAGGACCACCACAGTGTCAACCACTTGGAAGACTAACTGTCTATGGAGGAGAGATTTTCAGTTTTATCACTTCCTAGTCCACTGACTTCTAGCTCAGGTCTCTGTGACAACAATGGCATGTGATGCTGTTCATATTGAGCAAGTCATTCATGTGTTCTTTTTCATTTCTATCCAATATTCACAAAACTATAAAAGCCGTACCTTTTTTAAATAAAGAACTCTCCTTCTATGACAGTGTCCGCCTTTAGCTCCTCCTCACAAACTGCATCATCACAAATCCCTTGGCTAACACTATGCAGCAGCACTTGAGCGAGCAGGGGGAATCTGACTCTCATTTGAGGAAAGCCATTATGTTAAAAAGTTACAAAAAAGATGGATACCAAAAAAATAGTAGAATGATTGGTCAGGGCATAATTGTTACAGAATTTAAGACATAGAAGATAAATTGGGTCCAACTTTCTCAGAGAGGAGTGGGGAAAAGGGAAAAAACAGCGATTTCCTAAGGTGTAATAGCTAGTTAGTCACATGGGCAAGAGGAGAACTCTTGTCACTGTCTAACTCACCCCAATAAGAAAGTTCCCCAAGTGTTTTCTTTCAGAAGTGTCAGCTCCAATCACCCCTGATTAGCTCTGTGAAAAGCTGTTTGAAGGCTTACCACTCACAAATGAGAAATGACCCCTCTTTAAAATGCTTTCTGTGAGATGAGCACCAGCTGAAATATAGAGAGAGGTACAACCATTTGGTTGAACTCATCTTTTCCCAAATGATAGAGGAGAAACATTAAATTAAATTATCTCTAAAACACAAAATTTAAATTTTAAGTTTCAATTCAAATGAAACCTCTTTCTCAAAGCATTAGCTGATCTTTCCAGTTAGATAATCATTCTCTTGTCTCAAACGCCATCGCTCATTTGGCTATTTTTATGCCACTTGTCCTTATGATGGTAGTATTATAATGATTTGTGATGTTTTCTCATCTGACCTGCCTCTATCCCTAACCCTTATGCTTAATCCTTAAGGATGAGAATCATTACTATTCATCTTTTACTGTGCTACATGCTACCTGTTAGATGCTTAAATGTTTCTTGCTTAAATGGGTTGATGAGTAAATAAATACTCTATTTTAAATGTGATGAAACAAGAAAAGAGACAGAAATCAGACATAATAGTAACACATCTTTTTAAATGGTTAGGCTAATAATAAAAACCATACTTCCATTATATCTGTAAATTGTTATTTATCTTTAAAAATAAAGGCAATATGAAAAAGTAAGACTCTATGGAGCTGGGTAGAGGATAAAATGGTTTTATAATGTTATCCTTTCCATTTTTCTACATATTTTAAATATTTCACAACTTAGAACCCTGTGGGTCAAAAGACAGTGCTACTACAGTCAAATGCCAGTTCTCGGGTGTCTCCCATCTCAAGCGCTTGGTTCTTGACCAAGTTGTTCACGAAAAAAATGTCTCAGTTGTTGAACAAAATTTGGTTCTTGGCCTGACAAGCCTTTCGTGCCGATACCTGTGTGACTAGTCACCTGTGTGTTTCGGGTTTCAGACAAATCTTCTTGAACAGCCTTCCAGAATGAATTATGTTTGAGAACTGAAGTTCCTCTGTACTTGAACATAAGCACAGTAACACACCACCTACACTTACAGTGCTTGTCTTAAGAACTATTTTTAAAACAATGTAGAAATGTGCTACTAATCAGAGATAATATATGCCATAAAATACATAGAACACAGGAACCAGCATAAAAGGAAGACCTCCAAAGCAAATACAAGTTTTAGACATTTTATGAAACAAAAAGCACAGGTCTACATGATCATATAATACAGTTTAACACATTCTCCTACCAAGTTTAGCTACTTAGTTCTCCTAACTCTCTAAGAGTAAAAGGAGCAAAGGTGAAAAATGCACACAATGAAAAAGCTGAGGAATTATAAAATATATAGTCATGTAGGGGTATTTGAGGGAATGTGTCATTCAGGAGGACTTACTATATCATTTAGAAAAAAATACTTTGTGATAAAATGGTGAGACTCTGTTCTTGAGATTGGAAGGAGGGCTGGAAAGTAGGAAGGGGTGAGGAGTGGGTCAGTTAACTCTATTCAATACAATCTTTTTTTAAAGATTTTATTTATTTTTATTTTTGTATTGTTGTTCAAGTACAGTTGTCTCCATTTCCCCCACAAAACTACCCCCTACCCCAGCCATCCCCACTTCCTGCCCTTGATCATATCCCTCTTTGGTTTTGTCCATGTGTCCTTTATACATGTTCAATAGAATCTCTAAGAACTCAGAAACCGGGTAACATTTCAAAGGGAATTGCATTATTTGTATAATAATAAAAGTTTTAAAATTTGAAAAAAGTAATTAGGGTCCAATTGGAATATTTTATGTCTTGGTAATTCAACTGAGGTCAATTTAACTGAGAAAAAAATTGAACTCTTACTACAGGCCAGAAATTGCTTACGAGTATAGCTGTGATAGAGAATTTTAATAAATTCTAAAAGATATTATATAAAAACACTTGATAAAGCCTATTTTTGTGAAATTATCTTAACAAGGTACATTATTCAACTACCTGAGTTAAATGAGATACAAAATAAAAATCTCATTGACTAAAGGAAGTGGAAAGCCTAGAGAGCTATAAAAAGTCTATTCTTCAAAACAGGAGGGCCAGAGCAAGTTTTCTGTAAAAGTGGCATTCTGTTGAGAAGCAATATAACATCTCCATTCAGAAGGTCCTGGAACAAAGATTCTGATATTAATATCATAACGTATAGCTCCAGCATCAGTTTTTTAATCAAATGAGCATCATATCATCTGGCAAGAGGTATTGTCCACTCATTAAAATAGGGGAGGGAAATCCTTGTTTCAAAACAAAGGCTGCAACCGCAGTCAGAGTCATGATGATTTAAAAAGCCAAAGCTGTCATCACACTCTCTGTCCATGAGTCTGTTTTCATTTTGTTTGTTACTTTGGTTTGTTCATTAGATTCCACATATGAGTGAAATTGTATGGTATTTGTCTTTCTCTGACTGTTTATTTTACTTAATTTAATATTCTCCAGGTCCATCTATACCATCACAAAGGGTAAAATTTTCTTCTTTTTTATGGCCAAGTAGTATTTCATTTTGTAAATATCTTGTAGTTGTTTTATCTACTCATCTACTTATGGACACTTGGGCTGCTTCCATAACTTGGTGATTGTAAATAATGCTGCAATGCTTATGGTCTTTCGAATTAGTATTTTGGGACAGCTAAAGGTGGGGAAGGTAAGGAGTTGAGGGGTTGAACAAAAAGGAAAAAGGACTCATGGACATGGACAACAGTGTGGTGATTGCAGAGGGGAGAGGAGTACAAGAGGACTAAATGGTAATGGAAAAGAATACAATAAAATTAAATAAAAAATTAAAAGCCATAGAAAACTACAGAAAGTGAATATGCATATTTTTAGAGATTTAAGGGTCTTTGAGATTCATTTAGTCCAGACCTATTATTTTACATTTGAAAAAATTAGATTTGCTGATGAATATTCAGTTTTAGATAAAAGCCTAGAATCAAGAGCTTCTGACTGCCAATTCACTTTGACAAGATGCCTTACAAAAATTAAAATAAAACGAATCAAATAAAAAACATTTTTCTTGCTTCAATGATGTGATGTTTATAAATTTTTATGGATGATTATGAAAAAATCCAAATAACATTACTTGTATACCATCAGTTTGGTGTATCCAAACTTTAAAAAAAAACAGTAAATTTCTTAGTCTAGAATTGTTTCTGCAGGCCCAGTGAGCATTCAGGCAAGACAAAGCAATTTAGTATAATAATAAGAAGGAATTTCCTCTAAATGTTTTATTATCCATTCAAAGGTACTAGAGGGCATTTCTGAAAGCATAGAGCACCAGGCAGCCACAGAACACTGAGCAATTATACTTTCATCTGTAATGCATTTTACTGACAACCAAAGTGGAATAAAAATGTGTGAAATATTTTCTTCAATTTATAGAAATATTAAAAGTTTCAAAATCATTCTTAAAATAAGATACAAGGGCTACTACAGGCAAATTTATCACATTTCAAACAACAGGCTTTAGAATAAAAATATTACATTTATACAAGGATTTATTTAAGAATAAAGCTGTATTCTAAATATATAAATCTTTAATACACTCTCATAAATACAATTTATTTAAAACCTGAAATACCATATTTTTCTTTGTAAATAATTAAATTTATGCTTTAAGTCTATGCTTCTTGTTTATGAAAAGATAGAAGAAAAGGCTTTAACTCTATATGCAGAAAGGCTAGAGTTAAGCTTCCCATATTTTATTAGAGTGCTATGAACTTGAACAACTTAAATCTCTATAAACTCTGGTTTCTTCTTTTTCTCTTTTGCCAAAAGGAAATAATATCATCTTCATGGGCATTGTTAAGTTTAAATTAAATTTTTATATAAGAGTGTGTTGAAATGTACCATTGATATCCCTATTCTTTATTAATATATACTATTAGTTTATGTCTATACTGTCCATAAGAGAGGGAATGAACTTACATAGCTCTAAAGACGGTGCCAATAAAACAGTCTAGTCTGGCACAACTGCAGAGGTGAGAGGCTAAAACTATTGTATTACCGTATTGCTGAAAAACTACTGCCATATGTTTTTATAAAGAGAAATGATTATAATTACAGATGCAAAAAGAGAAAAATAGTACAATGTGAATATGGCAGCATACTTGAAGTATATGTACTGTTCCTTTTGTCTAAAAGGACTTGATTCATTCTTTATTTATTAAATATTGAATTTGTTCAAGTACTACATATTTGGCAGCTCAAGACCCAATAGCTGGGCTTCTTTTGCATCTATATGGATAATTAGATGTGAATCAGTTCTAACTCTTATATTACTGCCAGAAATAGAAATCAGGTTCAGCCACTTTGGAAAACTATCTGTGAGTCTCTTCCCAAATTAAACCTCTGCCTACCTATGACCCAGCAATTCCAGTCCTCAGTATGTAACCAAAAGCAACAAGGGGACAATTTCCCCAACAGACAAAATTTTAAAAAAAGTCTTCATAAAAACTATAGTAAAAATAGCCTGGAATTAGAAACACACTAAATGTTTATTGTAAGGATAAAAAATTGAGGCTGTACAATGGAATACTACACTGCAATAAAAACAAATTACTGAGACATGTAAAGATGTAGAGGATATGTCACTGATATATTAAGCAAAAGAGTCAGTCACTATAGTACCCATAGTGTGTCACTCTATTTATAGGAAGTTAAAAATAAAAACTGGCAAAACTGTATTTGGTGATCAAAGTCAAAATTATTACTCAAGTGGGATGCTGATATGCAAGAAAACTCAGAAATATGTCACCAATCTTGACACCGAAGGCTGGCAGGAGTGGGAAAACTTTTATTGGAAACTGGTTATAAACTGATTTGATTAATGTACTAGTGAAACAATTAGCAAAACACTGGCCTGAAGTAACACAGGCTGCAGAAAATGGTTGCCTTGGCAGACTATAAAAGAATTCACTGAGAAGGGATGTGGAAACCTTTTTAGGATGAAGAAATATTCTACATGTTAGTTAGAACTATGGTTACTATGTACATTTGTTAAAACTGTGCACTAATGATGAGTATTTTTTTCTTTCAGGCAAACTGAACCTCGATTTTTAAAAAGATAAAAATCTATCAAATAATATGTTTAAAAAGGTTTAAATGTTTTTTCTAATACACAATACTGGTGTGCACTATTTTTAAAGCTGTGTGAAATGCAAAGCACTTATGCATTCACCATATGTTTATGATTTTCAAATAGCATGAGGCTCACAACTGTAGTTTTAAAAATCACCCTGTAGTTTTCACTTATGTCAATGCTGTGTCATCAATCACCTTGAATTATCCATGTTTTTCTGCAGTTTCTAATGTCAGAAAGCTAAGAAAGCTCGAGCATGTGTCTGCCACAAGCATATGTGAATTGTGTTAATAAAAAACAATCATAAAAATGTCTTAGTTAAAATGCATTGCTCTGAATTTTAAGTTTCAGCTATGGAGTTAGAACAATTGAGGTTTTGCATAGAATGAAAGAGACTGCTATAGTCAAAAACATCCAAATAAAAACCTTCAAGTGTCAGGTTATAGTGGATTGATGAACAATTATCTAGGTTAGGCAGAGAAGTTAAGATAATTAAAAAACATCACATTAGACTTGAAACATATATGTCAATACACATTTGTGTGAGGACTGCTTCTCATGAAGATGGTGTAATTAGTTTTCATCAATAAGTCCCATAAGCTTGAATAGGTTCTCCTCTTCTGTGATCATTCTGTGATCATTCTGTGATGCAAACACACACCCCAGGTGTAGGTAATAGCAGCATTTCCTCTATATTTTTTAAAACAGATATTTTAGGAGCCTGAATAGTGTTCTCTCTACTGATTATGGGCTGCATTGTGTCTTCCTACCCAGATTCATACATTGAAGTCCTAATCTCCAGTACCTTGGAATGCAACTGTATTTGTAGAGAGATAAGTTAAAAGAATGTTTTTAGAGTGGGTCTTAACCCATACTGGCTAGTCCTTATAAGAAACACAGACACAGACATGTACATGTATGAAGGGAAGTCCAGGTGAAAACTCAGAGAGAGGGTAATCATCTATAAGCCGAAAGAGACCTTAGTAGAAACCAACCCTGCCACCACTAGACCTTAGACTTCTAGCCTCCAGGGCGGTGAGAAGATAAATCTCTGTGGTTTAAGTCATCTGGTCTGTGGTACTTGGCTTTGGCAGCCCTAAAAACTTAATGGACAACCACATTACAAAAGAATACATTTGGAAGTGAATGATGGCCTCCTTTTATTTTAATTTTTGTAAATATGCCTTTTTATAAATTCTGTGCTCTGGCATTATGCATATCAACATGACTAGAACATGAATGGGTGACTGAACCAGCGGATGACTTCCCACGGTGTTATGGGGACAGCAAGTTCCCAGAGACATCCTTTTCCTGCAGGCACTCACGATTCCGCTCATTCAAATATCTTGCAGGTTTTTTTTTTACTTTTCATGATATACTAAAAAGGCGTTTCAAGTCACACTTTTAAATTATTTAAACAAGTTTATTTATTCATGGGCTCATTGACTTATTGGGCAATTAGAAAGCATGAATTTTCAATTCTGTTAGTCAAACACCTTTAGAGTTCTTAAGCAAGAGAGAAGCACTGCTGTGAAATTGGGTTACCATCCCCATCCCAGCTGTGGGGTGGATGCAATTATTTCAGGAAGGAACACGTGCATTGAAGACGAAGGCACAAAACATCATAGCTTCTATGATAGTAATTTAGTTTCCTAGGGTAAAGATTCAAACCAACATCTCCCATTAGTCTAGCACAATTACATAGTTTTCCCTTCCATCCATTTCTTTTAGGCTTTTCTTATATTTGGCACTTTCTACAGAATATTTGAGTGATCTAACATTAACCACCCACACACTGTATTTACCACTATTATTAGCACAGTGGATGATATTTACAACTTAGTGACGCTCCAAGAAGCATTATTACTGATTTTCCTTAAAATTGCCTCTAAACCACTTGCAATTTCTTTCACTTTATATCCCAGGCAGAATTATTTTCAAGTGGCCTTTCAGTGTCTTCTACCTTAAGTTTAAAAATGATTACACTAGTAATATGGTTTAAATGAATCTTGAACTGTAAAGTATTATCTTTCAGTTTACATAAGTTCAGAAGGATTAAAAGACATACTGTGACCAGGGGAAACATAATAGTGGAATAAGGACCTATGTATTAGGTCTTCCAAACAACTGAATAAGGATCTGAAGGAAATTAAGCAAAGGGGAGCAGGCTGGTTTATAACCATTTTTAGTTATAACCAATTTGTTAGTTTTGGATCGAATGAAATATATGTAAAAGTCCATATATAACCTCTATAAAAGTCAATTCAATTCTAGTATCATTAACAGAAGTGTCCGGAAATGAGATAATTATTCTGGTCAATACATTACTTACCAAGTCAAACATATAGTGTCAGGTCCTGAATGACACTTTATTGTGTCAGGAAACACACATCATTGTGTTAAATAAGCAAAACCTAACAAAATGTATCCGGAGGGGAGTACCAACCATACCATTTGTGGAAATGTTGAACAAAAGTGGAAAGAGAATTACACTGTGTGATGGAAACGCTATGAAAAGACCTGCATGTGATTAGCAGAAGGCACACTGTGAAGTAAAATAAAGTTTCCAAGAGTCTACATTTGAGGATTCAATGAGGCCCAATCACTAATCCGCCAGGGTTATTTATGCACAGGCTGAAAAACACTTGATAAGGCAACTGCGGAAAGTATTTCTGTGGAGACAGGGTTAGACTCGTGACAAGGTGCATAACTATAATTGCACCTCTGCAATCCTGGGATATAAAATCACCTGTTACCCTAGCATTTCATTCTGAGTGTGCAACCAGCAAATGCTGAAAATATAAAGGCTTAACTTTTTGTTATAACATTAAAACAGCTCTTCTTACATTTTTTTCCATTAAAGACTTTAAAAACTGGCAACCAAGTGATTTTTTAGAAAGGCATCATTTTACTACCAACACTTTCATTAGGAGCAGACAGAGTGTCGTTAAAGCAACTGGCTCTTGCCTTTAAAAAATTCATCTCCTTTCAAAGGCAATGGATAGCTGCTCCTAAGCTTTAGAGAGCTAAGATTTTAAAAGTTTTAAAAAATCAGTTTATTCTAGCACATTTTATAAAACAGACGATGGGGAAATGTTGAATTGTCCTGTATCAATCCATTAGATATATTTCAGCACCTGGAAGTATGCATCAGACTGGAATCCTTCCCTTTTTCTCTCCCCCAACCTGCAGATCTGGAGAGAGAAAACAAAATCAATGCAGATTTCTAAAGAAGAATTTGTCCTAAACTCTATTTCTCTTTTACTTTGAAAAACAATGACTTTGCTAACAGTTTCTGGTTTTCCATGTACCAATAGCGGTGACTGTATTTTATTATTCTTCCCTCTATAGGAAGGTTTATTTCACTGTGGTTATCTCTTGGGAAGAATTCTACAGTCTTCCTATGCCAATCTAGGTGTCTGAAGAAAAATATTAGAAAAAATTAGAACAGCCTCTTCTCATTTTGCCTTCCTCAAATAATCAATTTCTCTCTGAGGTTTCTTCATTTGTTTAGACACATTGAATAAAAATAAAAGTTGTTGAAACAAATTTTCCTCTGTGATTAAAGCCTAGCTGATGGGAAAGATGAAAACCTCAAAATAAAAGTATTTAAATAAAATAATATATCACTTATCATTAATCCCACTTACTCCAAAGTATTAAACTTACATTTTGAAGATTTTAATTGAAGTTATTTTAATATGCATGACTATATTATTAAATGGAACACTGTTTCCAATTCTAGATATCAAATTTGAAATATATAGTTCAATAGAATTCTTGAGAAAATAGTTACATTACATTTGAGGAATTTATAATATAAAATCTCGAGGTGGAAAAGAGCCACTTGGATATTATACAGCACACATTTTAGAATGGAATGAGTGACTTACCTCATATAACCCCCTTCGCTGTAGAGCTGATGACGCCAAGACTGCCAGTGGAAGGTCACACTGCAACATGGGTATAAACTGCCTCTGAGTCTCTAACATTTGGAAGGTAGACCCTGTGAGGCTTAACAGGAGAGAAGAGAAGAGAAGGAAAAGATTCACGAACAGACTGATTTCAAGAATATGATAAACTTATAGACACTTTTGTATATGTGATCATTGGCTTTTAAATGACCAGCACTACCTCATTAATCCCCCACAACACCCTTTGCACACCCTGGGCACCCTGTGCACACCCTTTGCACACTCTGCGCTTCTCCTGCCTACCCTCCTCCATTTACAGAACCAGTGCTGCCACAGTAATGTTTCTAAAATGTTTTTCATGCCATTACCTGGGGGGTACAAAGTGAGGTCAGATTTCTTTCTTATCAAAATCTCTTCCTCGTCTCTAGCTGTATATTTCTACTCCTCTCAATTGCACCCTAGCCAGAGAAGTCACTTGTTACTTCTGGAGTACACTTCATTCATCACAATCGCCTTGTCCAAAATGCCTTTCCCAGTGTTTTTGTCCAGCAAATTTTTTTCAGAGACACTGGATAGCTTAACTATCTCTACTCTTTCTCATTTCAGTCCCTGAACACAAAAAGGGCTCATTCCTACTTTGTGTTCTCACTACACTTTTAAAAAAAATTTTCTTATTGTTAATATTATTATAGATGTCCCCCATTTTTCACACTTTTGCCCCCCTCCACTCAATCCCTGCCCCTACCCTGTCCTTCACCACACTATTGTCTGTGTCCATGGGCCATGCACATTCTTTAGCTAATCCTCTCAGCACCTGTATTCTTTAGCTAATCCTCTCACTCCCCATTCCTTCTGACTGTTTTGATTATAATGGCCTTGTAGTATAGTTTGATATATGGTATTGTGATCCCTCCAACTTTGTTCTTCTTTCTCAAGATTGTTGAGGTTATTCAGGACATTTTCATTTCTCCATATAAATTTTGGGTTATTTGTTTTAGATCTGTGGAAATATGTCATTGGTATTTTGATAGGGATTACATTGAATCTATAGACTGCATTGGGTAGCATGGACATTTTAATGATGCTAATTCTTTCTGTCCATGAACACAGTATGTGCTTCCACTTATTTGCATCTTCTTCAATTTCTTTCTTTAATGTCTTACAGTTTTCCGAGTACAGGTCTTATACCTCCTTTGTTAAGCTCTTATTCCTAGGTACCTTATTTTTTGCAATAGTAAATAGAAATTTTTTAATTTCTCTTTGAGAGTTTATTATTGGTGTATAAAAATGCCACCAATTATGGGATAATAATTTTATATCCTGCTACTTCGCCAAATTCATTTATTAGATTGAATAGTTTTTTGGTGAAGTCTTTAGAGTTTTCTCTGTATAGTATTATATCATCTGTGAATAATGACAGTTTTACTTCTTCCTTTGCAATTTAGATACCTTTTATTTCTTCTTCTTGTCTGAAGTTCTGTGGCTAGGACTTCCAGTACTATTTCAAAGTAAGAGTGGTGAAAACAGACATCACTGTCTTGTTCCTGATTTTAAATGGATACTTTTTAGTTTTTGTCCATTAAATATGGTGCTGGCTGTAGGTATTTCACATATGGCCTTTATTATGTAAAGGTATAATCCCTCTATTGACACTTTGCAGTGAGTTTTTATCAAAAATGGGTGCCAAATTTTATCAAATGCATTTTCTGCATTTATTGATATGATCATGTGGTTTTTATCTTTCATTTTGTTTATGAGAGGTATCACATTTATTGATTTGCAGATACTGCTCTAACCTCACATCCCTGGAATAAATCCCACTTGGTCATGGTGTATGATCTTTTTAATGTGTTGCTAGGTCTGGTCTGCTAATAATGTGTTAAAGATTTTAGCATCTAGGTTTTTTCAGGGACATTGCCCTTTAATTTTTTTCATAGTATCTTTATCTGGTTTTGGAAAAAGGATAATGTTGGCCTTGTAAAAAGAGCTTGAAGGTCTTCCCTGTTCTTGAGCTTTACAGAATAGTTTGAGGAAGATAGACTCTTCTTTGAATGTTTGGTAGAATTTGTCTGTGAAGCCATTTGGTTCAGGACTTTTGTTTGCTGAGTTTCTTCTTTTCTGATTACTACTTCAATCTGATTGGTTATTATTGATGTATTCAGGTTTTCTGACTCTTCCTGATTCAGTTTTGGTAGGTGGTATGTTTCTAGGAATTTGTCCACTTCTTCCAGGTTGTCCAATGGGTTCATATACAGTTGAATGTAGTATTTGTTTACAATCCTTTGTACTTCTGTAATGGCAGCTGTTACTTCTCTTTAATTTCTGATTTTATATATTTGGGCTCTCTCTTTTGTTTTTTGATGAATCTGGCTAAAAGTTTATCAATCATGTTTATCTTTTCACAGAACCAACTCTTCATTTCATTAAACTTTTGTATTTTTTTAGACTTTATGTCATTTACTTCCACTGTGCTTACTCTGGGCATTTTTTATTGTTTTTTTTTTTCTAGTTCTTTTAGATGTTGGATCAGATTGTTCATTTGAGATTTTTCTTGCTTCTTGAGGAAGGTGAACTTCTACCTCAGGACTGCTTTCTCTGTGTCTCATAGATTTTGGGTTGTTGTGTGTTTATTTTCATTTGTCTCCAGGTAATTTTTGATTTCTTCCTTGATCTTATTGGCAATTCGTTCATTGTTTAATAACACACTATTTAGCTTCCATGTGTTTGAATGTTTTTGAGTTTTTTTGTTGTAGTTGATTTCTAGGTTCACACCACTGTGGTCCGAGATGAACCTTGATATGGTTTCAATCTTTTTTAATTTGTTAAGACATATTTTGCATCTCAGCTTGACCAGTGTGGTGCAGGTGGTTGGGTGTCATCTTGAAGAGGGAAGGGTTTCAGTTTTGATTCCAAGTCAGGGCATATGCCTGGGTTTTGGGTTTTGTCCCCAATCTGGGCATGTATGAGAGGCAACCAGTTGATGTTTCTCATTCACATCAATGTTTTTCTCCATTTCTTTTTTCCTCCCTCCCCCCTCTCTAAAAATACATAAAATCTTTAAAAAAAAACTAAAAAATCATTTTGTGTCCTATTATGCACTATATCTTTGAGAATGTTCATGTGCACTTGAGAAGAATGTATATTTTGCTACTTTGGGGAGAAATATTCTATACATATCCATTAAGTCCTGTAGGAGACCATTCTGTGTGGCGTGGGCCCAGCTCCCGCTGGGAGATGCACAGGACCCATGCTCATGGATAGGTTCTCCCGTGGGGAATCAGGCCCGCAATGTGCCTAGGCTGCTTTGAATCTTGCTTTTTGCTAAAAGCTACCTCACCTGGATTTGTGGCAAACATTTGCTGCAAAATAACTTCCTAAAATCCATGCTAAACCTTCCAAGGATGAGTATAATCGGTTCAACCACTTTTGCCCTTTTCATTTGTAAATATCCCTCTTCCGTGATGTGATTAGTGGCATTGTCTCCTGTAAAAGGTAACCACCTAAAGCAACCTGTGTGTAGTAAATGAGGACCATTGTGTATTGTGCCAGGAAACCCGATAAAGGCCGGTCACAGCAAGGGCTGAGGCTTTTGCTCCCCTTGAGAGAAAAGCCATGCTGTCCCTTTTCCTCCACAGTGCTCAGTAGTCCATGTGAATGTCTCATTTCATCCATAATGATGCGGACACTGCAGGCTGGTGTCTGCATCAAAATCCATCTGATCTAATGTGCATTTAAGGTCACCGTTTCCTTGCTGATTTCTGTCTGGAAGGTCTATCCAGTGTCTATAGTGTGGTGTTAAAATTCTCTACTATGGGACTCCAGCCAAGATGGAGGTATAGGTGGAAATGCGCTGTACCTCCTCGCACAACCAAGATTAAGGTCAACAAAGATTTATAAATAATAATACAACCAGAACACAGAAAATTGAACTATTGAAGTCTGACAACCATTCAACCAGACCAGTAAGAGGGGTGGAATTGGCAGTCTGCAGAGAGGGAATGCAGTTGGAAAAGGCAGTGTTTGGCAGACCCAGAAGCACCTGGGAGTGTAGGTGGTGTGGAGCTTGCAGATCCCAGACAAGGGGAGAAGACAAGCAGAGCACGTAGGGCACGCAGGGCAGTTGGCCAACCATGGACACACATTCCAGTGCAGATAAACTAGGCACTTGTGGGAGGCAGTGGAGGGGATGGAAATCTGAGAGAACACAGAACAGGCGCCATTGTACCCTCTCTGACCCCACCCCCACAGATAGCGTCACAACCCTGTGACTAGGTTGCCCCACCCTGGTAAATACCTAACACTCCAGCACCTGTATGTAACAGGTGCCACCTGACCAAACATGACTCAAACAGAAAAGCAGCTCAGAGCCCCAGAGGCAATATTTTTAAACGACCAAGAGATAGCCAACCTATCAGGTGCACAGTTCAAAACACTGGTGATCAGGATGCTCACAGAATTGGTTGATTTTGGTCACAAATTAGATGAACAAATGAAGGTGATGATAAGTGAAATGAAGGAAAATGCACAGGGAACCAATAGTGATGGGAAGAAAACTAGGACTAAAATCAATGGAGTGGACCAGAAGGAAGAAAGAAACAACAAACAGAAAAGAATGAAAAAATAAGAATTCAAAAAAATGAGGAGAGGCTTAGGAACCTCCAGGACACCTTTAAACATTCCAACATCTGAATTATAGGAGTACCAGAGGGGAAGAGGAAGAGAAACAAGTGGAAAACTTATTTGAACAAATAATAAAGGAGAACTTCCCCATTGTGGCAAAGGAAATAGACTTCCAGGAAGTCCAGGAAGCTCAGAGAGTCCCAAAGAAGGTGGACCCAAGGAGGAACACACCAAGGTACATCATAATTACATTAGCCAAGATGAAAATGAAGGAGAGAATTCTAGAAGCAGCAAGAGATTAGGGGAGAGTCGCTTACAAAGGAGTTCCTATCAGACTGTCAGCTGATTTCTCAAAAGAGGCCTTATAGGCAAAAAGGGGCTGGAAAGAAGTATTCCAAATCATGAAAGGCAAGAACCTACATCCAAGATTGCTCTATCCAGCAAAGCTTTCATTTAGAATGGAAGGGCAGATAAAGCACTTCTCAGATAATGTCAAGTTCAAGTTCAAGGAATTCATCATCACCAAGCCCTTATTATATGAAATGTTAAAGGGACTTATCTAAGAAAAAGAAGATAAAAAAACAGGAACAGAGAAAGGACAGCAAACTCACAGTTATTAACATCCACACCAAAAACAAAAGCAGACTAAGCGGACACCTAAATCAGGAGCAGAGCCACAGAAATGGAGATCATGAGGAAGGTTAGCAACAGGGGAGTGGGAGGAGAAGCAGGGGAGAAGGTACAGAGAATAAGTAGCATAGATGGTGGGGAGAAAATAGACAGGGAGAGGGCAAGAGTAGTGTGGGAAATGTAGAAACTAAAGAACTTATGACACATGGACATGAACTAAAGGGGGAGGAGTGTGGGTGGGAGGGGGGTGTGCAGGGTGGAGGGAAATGAAGGGAGAAAATGGAACAACTGTAATGGCATAATAAATAAAATATATTTAAAAAATAAAATAATTAATTTAAAAAAATCCTCTACTATGATTGTGTTGCTATTGAACTCTCCCTTAGAGTTCACCAAGTGTTTTTTTTAATATATATTAAATGTTCCTATATTGGGTCTATTTATGTTTTCAAGGGTTATATCATCTTGTTAGGTTAATCCCTTTAGTATTATGTAGTGACATTCTTTGTCTCCTGTTATGGCCTTTGTTTTGAAGTTTATTTTTTCAGATATAAGTGTTGCTACCACAGCATTTTTTGTTCCCATTTGCATGAAATATATTTTCATCCCTTGACTTTCCGCTTTTGTAAATATTTTATTCTAAAGTCTCTTATAAACAGCATGTATATGGGTCATGTTTTCTTATCCATTCAGCTATTCTATGTCTTTTGATTGGAGCATGTAATCTATTTACATTTAAGGTTGTTATTGATAGGTACTTATTTATTGCCCTGTTTTCTTTATACCTATGTTTCTCTCTCTCTAATTCTTCTTAAAACAGACCATTTAATATTTCTTGCAATGTTGGTTTGGTGGTAATAAATTTCTTTAGCTTTCGTGTGTGTATGTCGCAGAAGTTCTTTATTTTACCTTCAGTTTTAAATGATAACCTTGCATTGTAATGTAAGAGGCAGAGTGGTCTTCCTGCAGGTCCTCACTTTTTTATTACTTTGAGGACTTCATGCCAATCACTTCTGGCCTGAAGTGTTTTTGTTTAGAAATCAGCTGACAGCCCTATGGAAACTTACTTGTAGATAACTAACTCTTTCTTTCTTGCCACGGCCTCGCCAAGCCAGATCGTCTGACAAGAGTCCAGAGGTGGTGGAGGGATGGGCTCAAGAGAGACCATCCCTCGAGGAAAGGACGTGGCATAAATCACAAGGAGAAATTAAGATGTATTATATTAGTAATTATAACTACTATTTTAATTAGTGGCTTATTGCTTTGCTTGCTGATTCACTTGATTCTAAGGGAAGGACCGGAGGCTAACTCTCCCAAGGACATAACTTGGGAATTTATTGAGACCACAACACAGTCAGAAAAAGGTCCCACAACAGTCCAAACTAAACCCCCTCAAACTTCTCCCATACAGGAGGAAGTAAGTGACCAAATACAAATATTCCGAGCAGAGAAATTAAGTCAGAAAAAGTCTCCTCACTCCGACCCCCCGAGTGGAGAAATTAGTCCAGGGAAAACCAACACGTAAGCCCTTACCAGCAGTCATAGGACTTTATGGTTCTGCTTATTTAATCAAAGGAAGGTTATAGTATCCACCTAAAGGGAGAAAAATTCTCCAAAAAGTTTCCCAAACCCACTGACCCTCCCTTTCCTTACAAGAGTATATAATAAATAAACAGTTAGAATAGTAAATATTAAGGGACAACATGTACCTTACAAAAGTCTTAGTTTCAGAGAACGCTTGGCATAGGCAAGACCTCCCTAGCATATATTAACTAAGAAACAAAAGGTTTCTATAGTAAAACAGTTACTAAGACCCGTTGATAAGGAACTAAAATACTGTTACTAACCGAAACTTATACACAAGTCAAAAATATAATTAAAACATCTATCACATTTAAGGTCAAAATATTTTCCCTAATATTATCAGATGTCACCAGACTTTAAATTGTATGATTAATTCTAAAACTGACCCACTTACGCAAAAAGCTGTAACCACAAAGCACTAATCTCTGCCAAAAATAAAAGTATAAAACATTGCTTGCTACACAATAAAGTGGAGCAGAATTTCACCGTCCTTTGAGTCGCGTGGTTATTCTGTCTCTTATCTCCAACGCCTTACCCCCTCTCGACCTTCGGACCCCTGGACTCTGCTGCAGCCAGACCGTGGCACTTTCTTGCTACCTTTAATATTCTCTCTTTGTCTTTAAAGTTTGCCAGTTTAATTGTAATGTGTCTAGATGTAGGTCTCTTTGGATTTTACTTGATTGGGACTCCCAGTGTTCCCTAAGCTTGTGTGATTTTTCCCTTCACCTGGTTAGGGAAATTTTCTGTCATTATTTTTTCAGTTTTTCTATCCCATGCTCATTTCTATCCCATGTACTCTTTCTTCTACCCCTATGATCAATGTTCCCTTACACTATTCTCATTTTTTTCAAGTATTTTTTCTGTTTTGCTCTGGTTGGTTGTTTATTTCTATTTTGTCTTCCAAATTGCTAATTTGATCCTCTGCTTCATCCAGTCTACTTTCAATACCTTCTAGTGCATTCTTCATTTCAGATATTGTATTCTTCCTTTCTGACTGGTTCTTATTCATGGTTTCTATGTGTTTTTTCATACTGATATAGTTCCCACTACATTCCTTGGAGTTCCCATTAAGTTCCTCATAGTTCTCATTAAATTCCTTATAATCATTATTTCAGACTTTATGTCTGATAAATTGCTTGCCTTCCTTTTATTTAGTTCTTTTTCTGAATATTCTTCATTTTCTTTCATTTCAGGTTTGTTTCTTTGCTTCTCTATTTCAGCTGTCTCTTTGTGTTTGCTTGTATGTTGTCGAAAGCTGCTGTAAACCAATGTCAGATGCTGTCCGTATCCATTCCTCAACATCCTGTTTGAAGCTACAAGCCATCCACACAGTTTGTGGCTGCCTCCACTGGGCTTGGCTGTGCACAGGAAGAGCTCGCTGTACTTTTTACATGTCTCTAATAAAATATTTCATCATAGAATACTGCATCTTAATTTCAAGTAGTGAGGTATTTATTTTTTAGTCTATCATCACCCTTCACTAACTCCACCCTCAACCCCAGTAGTATTTTCCCCCAAGGCCTCTTTAGTCTCATGGCTTAGCTGAGTGCTTATTACATATTAGCTACTTGCTAATGTAAATGTAAATTCATAACTTGCTTTGATAGTAATATAGTGTAAGTTCATAATTTATGTTGATACTAACAGGGCCATCACAAGTGGCAGAATTTCCATATTCTTATTAAAACTAATAGTTATTAAATATTACACATGGAAAGTCTTTAGGGATTATTTTATTCAATTTTTATATTTCATAGAGGATCAGAAAATTTTGGCTGATTAACTCAACAAATATTTCTTGCATATGTACTATGTGTCAAGGACTATTCTATGTGACAGAGATAAGTAATTTGCCTAAAATGTATTTAATTAAATGGGTTTGTACAGTTTATATTCTGGGAGGGAAACAGAAATAAACCAACAAAAACATAAATACTCAGGATATGATTTACTAGTGATAATTGTCATGAATAAGGTAAGCTAAATAATTAGCTTAAGTTAACACCAGTTTTAGAGCTAAACTTGAGCTTCAGTCTCCTATATCTCCGTCCAGTGTTATATTAACTAACATTTACATCCTATCTTCAAATCAAGAAGAGACTTTACATAGCTAAACTGAGGCATTATTCAAGGTTACAATTGAGCAACAGTCTGTACAGGTGAAGATGAATTATAAGTTGCTATGAAGATACCCCCGAAGTACATGGCTGTCTCAAGATAGAAATTTTTTAATTTCTCACAAATCATCCCAAGGCTAAGAGTCCATGCTCTTGGGTAAACTCTGTGTATATATCTTTTCATCTGCATATATCAGAAACTCAGATTCCTTCATCTTATTACTCACCCTGAAAAAGTGTGACCTTGATTGAATTGTGCAGGCTGCCACATCTTTATTTCTACCTGCAGAAATAGGGGGGGAAAGGTAAAAGATCACACACTCAGTATTGTAAGGCAAAGAACTTACAATGGTCACATTGCTTTTTATTCACTTGCCATTGGCTGAACCCAATCAAGAACACCTGGATGCAAGGCAGCCTGGAAAACAGTCTCCATCTGGACTGGATGGCCACCTGCTCGGCAGAACTTCACCTGGCTGGTCACAGGGTAGTTCTAGCAGTTTAGCAAGAAGGGACTAATGATGATATGAGAAAAACAATTAGTCATTTCTGCCTCACCAGCACACTATTATTTGCTTTTGCTTGGTCTTAGACAAGAAAGCAGGAACACAGGTAAATGATGAGGTCAAAACTGTTGTTGCAAGGACAAAGTTATCAAAAGCAATGAGATGTTTGCTGTAAGAATCTGATGACACTATTTTGGTGAGGAGTGGCCCAGTTTCTACTGCCTGAAAAGCTCAATACTAAGTTTAAAGAATACCTTTCCTTAATTCCCCAAGAAAGAGAAGTGAAAAGAAAACATAAACATCTTAAATGGCATCTGTTCATGGGTCTAAATTGTTTTGATTGAGTAACAGAGCCCACTTCAATGTGCCATGACTCTAATTTAAATTGGTTGTGCTATGCAACACTAACACCTAATACAGACCCAGACTATTACTTGCAGTAACTGAGGTTGCTGTTGCCTTGCTATGAAGCCAGAAGGCAGGGCAGCTGCATGAAGCCGGTAATTTAGCACTCCCGTAGCAATTCAAACAACACTGCTGAATCACAGAGACGTGGATTGTAATTGTCTCTGGGTAGTGGGGTCAATTGTTTCCATTTTCCCTGTTTAGCAGAAGGAAATTCATTTAGCACTTTTAGCAAACAGTTGTTGTTATAAAGAAGATTCTGACACAGCCCTTAACCTTTGAGTCACATGTGAAAGACATTTAACTTAGGTGGCGTCTCTTCAAATAGACAACACATTGATAGCATCTTATCTCTTCTCTTCCCATTTTCTCCTCTAGTAAACTCATTCTTAGAAGAAGGAAGAAATTAATCGAGTCCTGTCTCTTCTAATAGGGGAAAGATCATTATAAGGGTAACAGATCTGAGAATATTAGTGCAGGGGCTAGAAGCTTAAGCCAGTCATGAACCACCTTACGAAAGACAGAAAGTTCTCTTATCCTAGAAAATGATTGCAAAGCAAGGAATGCTTAGGGTTAAGAAAAAATATTTACTGGCTGCAAGGAAAGCATATAGCTAGCAAACAGTTTGAATATTTGGGAATAAACTTGATGGGGAACTCAAGGCTTGGAAAATTTTAGTTTTAGGTAATAGTTAATAAGCCTAGTAGTTAATGCATGTAAAAAGCTACTGTCTCAGGAACTGAAGGTACAGCCCACCCTGACTCCAGGAGACCACAAGCAGTTCGACCTTGTGCTCCAGAGGAGACCATAAGCAATCAAGATGGTATTTGAGCCCCTGTGTTCCAGGAAGAGACATCCCCGCCGCCCAGGACACAGGTAAAGAAAATCACCCAGGACACAGGACACAGGACCAGCACTCAGATAGAAAATCAGCATTCAGCAGATGAAAGGATGTTTGGGAAATTGCCAGACTGCAGCATTTATCTGATTGACCTCTTCCCTGAATTCTAAACCCCTGACTTACACGTTTTCCCCCTTTGAATTTCAAATCCTTCACCTACACTTTTTTTTCTCATAAATAAAAAATGCTAGGGAGGTGGAGAGCACTGGGGGGCAGTGGACTGGGATGGGAGTAAAAGACAAAAAACTGTACTTGAACAACAATTAAAATAAAAATAAAATTTAAAAAATAAAAATGCTGGCTTAAAAGGAAATAGAGAATGGTCCGTTAGGGTATATAACCCGCTGTCTTCTCAGATCCCTGGCCATCTTCATAAAGCACCCATAAAGATTTAGTCCCTGTCTCCACTGATTGGTTCTGGTAGTGACGGGCAGCACAAATGCCAACTTACCTGGTTTCGTATTCTGGCAACTCCTTTCCGGGACAGACTTTGGAACTCTCCGGTAAGTCTGGGTATTTGATGAGGAGTCCCATTGGTTGCCTGGACTGGGGGGAGGGGCAGGGCCCTGGGTACAGATTTGGAGACTCCCTAGGAGCTGCCGAGTGATTTCACTTGGGTACTCTCCTTCTTTTGTTCATGTGATTCTACAGAGCTCTGTCTGGTAGAATGGGAGGTAAAGTCTTTGTTCCAGAAAATAGCGCCTTGGGCAAGCTTTGAATGATTGGTTGACCTATGCTTATAAACCTATGTCTAAAAATACAATGCTTTTTATTGTAATACTGTTTGGTTTATGTATAATCTGGCCTCAGGAGAGCACTGGACACTGAACAGGTCTTTAGAGTACTGTACTATAATGCAGTTAGAGTTGTTTTGTCAAAGATCAGGGAAGTTGGATGAAATGCCTTGTATACAAACGTTTATAACTTTACACAATAAAGATATAGGAGTAACAAGAAATAGATTAATGCTCCAGAGAAAAGGGAATTTGCCTGTGAAAGATAGCAGAAGCTCAGAGGAGAGACACCAGGAAGATTTAGATATTATGGCTACTGTGAGCATGGTCAGGGTTCCCCACAACCCGTTCATTATGGCGGGATGGGAGGGGGGGAATCTTCTTCCTTACTCAGCTGAGGGATCTGGACACGTGAAGCTGAATTGACCTCTTTGTCTCAAACCCATCAAGGAAACAAGTTTAGTGGAGGACAAGCCCCTACCAGAACAGGTGGATACCCTTTGCAAAAACTTCCAGTGGGTGTAGGGCCAGAGGGCTAGTCCACTGGATATTATTGGACATATACACCTTTTTCTAAATCAGATCTGTTAAACTATAAAAGCTCTGAAAAGACCAGAATACAGCCCTTTAGAGTGGATGGAAGAGTGCACTCAGGATTTTGAGTCCTTATAAGTGCACTTGGCTTCTGCACCAGCCTTGGGGCTTCCAAACCTACTAAAACCCTTTCAATTATACATTCATGAAAGTCAGGGCATTGCCCTATGTGTCCTCACCCAAATGCTTAGTGACATTTTGCATCCCATCATATATTTGTCAAGGAAACTAGATCATATTGTCCAGGGATGGCCAGCCTCTTTGAGCCCTGTCAGCCACCTTCGAGCTTTTACAGGAAGCTGAAAAGTTTTCCTTGGGACAGCCTATCACCATTTATGCATGGCACCAAGGGTTGAGCCTGCTGGAGCAAAAGGGAAATTTGGGGCTCACTGCTGGAAGAATGAGTATCTACTAAGGAATTCTTCTCAACAATCCCAACATCTCCCTCAAAACTGTAAGTTAAATCCTGCCTCTCTTCTCCTGGAGCCCAACTCTGCTGCACTAATATAAGACTGTGCTGAGACAATTGATGAAGTTTACTCTAGCAGAATTGATTTATAGGACCATCCTCTAGAAGAAGCAGACTGGACTCTGTATGCAGTTGGAAGCAGTTATATGGACGAAAGAAACAGAAAGGCCAGTTATGCAGTTGTGACTTTTTATTTTATTTTATTTTATTTTATTTTATTTTATTTTATTTTATTTTATTTTATTTTATTATTTTAATTGTTATTCAAGTACAGTTTTCTGTCATTTACTCCCATCCCAGTCCACCCCCTCAGTGCTCCCCACCTCCCTCCCATTTCCAGCTCCCTTAGCTTTTGTCCATGTGTCCTTTATACTTGTTCCTATAATCCCCTCCCTTTTTCCCTGAAATTCCCTCCTCCCTCCCCTCTGGGTAATGCAGTTGTGACTCTTGAAGGAGTAGTGGAGGCCAAGGCCTTACTGCTGGGAACCTCTACTCTGTAAGCTGAACTGATTGCATTGACAAGGGCACTGGAATTGTTGCACAAACAAGGATCAAATGTGTATACCACTCGTGGTATGCTTTCCTAATTTTGCATGCACATGGCTCCATATGGAAGAAAGGAGGACTATTAATCTCCCATAAAAAGGAGATGAAGCATGCAGCAAAAAATTTAAATCTATTAGAAGCTGCTCAAGTACTTTTACAGGTACATTTTAAAATGACCGTTTTTATAAGGAGAAAAAAAGTGTAGGTAAGGGGTTTGTAATTCAGGGAAAAGGTTAATCAGATAAAAGCTGCCCTCCAGCAATTTTTCTAGCAACTTTTCTTCTCTTTCTTTTTTTTAACTGATGCTCAAGTATAGTTGTCTTCATTTTCTCCCCTCCACACCCCCCTCCAGCAACTTTTTTTCTGTTGACCAGTGATTAGCTGTGTTTTGGTGCAGACGTCTCTCCTTGGAGCAGCATGGCTCAGATACCATCTGGATGCTTACAGTCCTTCTGGGGCACAAAGGCTGGATTGCCTGTGGTATCCTAGAGTCAGGAGTGACTTTCAGTCACAGAAACAATAGCTTTTTATATGCATTAATTACCCAGCTTATTAACTATAACTTAAAACTAAAAATTTTCCAACTCTTGAGTTCCTCCATCAATAGGGAAGCTAAGTGACTTGCCCAAATATCACACAAAGTAACATAGCTGAAATATTCCAGATACCTCCTCTTTTATCCAGGTAAAATTCATATAATCCCCAAGATTAATAAAACAATTTCCAGTGTTTCTTTGGTTTCTTACTAACGAATTCAAAATCTTTTAGTTTTAGTAGTTTTTAACTTTGTTTAATGAAATAGTATACTAGAAAGAATAACTAAACTTTACGAGTAAAGATTACTCAGGAATTAAGGCAAATCTATCTTGAAAAAACTTTTTTCTTCACTTTAAAACTGTCTTTTTAAAAATAAAAGTAAAGGCAACTAATTTCACACAATTGATGGTATATAATATGGACAGCAATTTTATATAAACTAATGTTTTTTAAAGGGGTTTTTTTCTTCTGTGCCCTATTCTTTATCACCTCTGTCCACCTATTATGTTGATTTTCTGTTGCTACATACTGATAAAATTAGGACAGAGAACTTTACTCTGGATATAACTGGTCAGGAGGGTCTGGGGAGACAGCAAGGGCCTACGGGAGGAGTTCTCCCACTCCAAGACATTGAGAGAGTCCTACAGGAAGAAATCTATGTTTACAACGAGCTCTGTGGTTATAACAGCCCCTCCCCTTAACTTCTTCTCCTCTGTAAGTCCCTCCTTCAGCTTCGTCCGACTCGGTGTGTGCACATAGTTCACCCAGTCTGCACTAACAGAATTGCAATCTTTTCTTTTTCCCAAATACAGTCTTTTGGTGACAGAATACCTAGTCAATCCTGTTTTTCCATTTGGCAACCACCACAAATTTAGTAGCTTAAATGGACACCCATGTATTATGTTATAATTGTGTACCTAAGAAATCCAAGTACAGTATTATTTAATGGTCTTTTGTGTAGAGCCTCACAAGGCCAAAATCAAGGTGTCAGCAAGGCTGAATTTCTTGCTGAAGACTCTGGGGATATACCCACCTCCATGCTCATTCAACTTGTTCTCTGGATTGAGTTATTTTTGTTTGTATGACTGAGCCCTTTTGTTCTTGCTAGCTGTCAGCCAAAGTTGGTGGGCTGGGTGGCTGGGCAGTCAGTCTTTGCTCTCAGAGTTTGCCCACATTCTTACTCTTGCTGTCCATGTGGCCACTCACCCAGCAACAGTAAGGTGACTTTCTCTTATGCTTTATATTTCTTTGAATTCTGCCATTTCTCTCTAGTTCCAGCCAAAGGAAATATAGCACTTTGTAGTTTCTACCTATTTTTAAATGGGCTTTGTATTTAAATTTAGGAGACCTAATTTTGCTTTTTATTTTACTGTGGGGAGTGAGGCTTTTTGTTTTTAGATTTTAATTATGATAAAGCTTATAAAAGATGTGATAAAAAATTACCAAATGGTAGGTTGCTCTCATAATAATCTTCTGGTATTCAACATTATAGCATTATTTTTACCTTATATTTCTCATTTTTTAAACAGTTTTTTATATATGTTATACAAATAACTGAGGCAAACATTCCTGAGCTGGGTAGATAAGCCAAAAATATCTTTCATCCTCTTCATTTTTCAAAAAGAGGCCAGAATGCTGTCTAGAATACCAATAAATGAAAATGTATTCACTTGAGAAAGTCACTGAAAATAATAAGGAAAAAATTTCATCAGAGAAAACATTTTAATGGTTTCTTAGAATTTAGAGTTTCTGCATCAAAATGTTAATTTCATAACAACCTGGTTGGTTTCTTCCTTGTTTCATTTGGACTTTAGGTGTTTGTTTCTATCTGCCCATTACCCTTAATTTGCAGTCAACACTTTATTCTACTTAGTCAAGAAATAAAACATGAGTTTGTCTCTTACTTACCTAGACAGACAGAACCCCAAGGTCACTATTGTTTCTTTTGCTCACACCTGCTATCCAGTTCATCCTGTTGCCTTCAACTAAAAAATATACTCCGAATCCCACAGTTTTCAGCACCCTCCATGCAAAATCTTAGCTCATGTCAGCCTCAACTCCCACAGCAACTATTTCAATAACCTCCTTATTGCTTAGCTGGCTTTAACTCATCCCACAGAGTAGCCAGAAAGATCTTTTAAAACTGTAAACCAGTCAGGTCACTTTTATGCTTAAAACCTGCCACTGGCTTTTTATCACAAAATCAATACATTTCAAATTCTTAACTACAGTCTCTAACATTTTCTATGATACATTTTTCGTAGCTGATCACCACGTACCTTTTATGACTTTCTCATCTTCCACAGAGCTCTGATCCAGGTAACTGGCTTGTTTATTAACAACTTACTTTGCATTCACTGTTCTTTCTTGCAATAAATTCAAATGTCACCTCACCACCTTAGACTCTTTCTATATCTGTACCCAATTGTATGTTTTTCATAACATAAATTCTGTTACTTTGTTCTGTATGTGTTTATATCCAGTATTAGTTTATGTTTCCTTATATCCGGTATCTTCATGTCCACTAATGCATAAACTCCTCAAAAACAGAGAAATTCTCTGTTATCCTTATCAATTTCTCCAAAGCACCTGTGACATTCCTTGCCTACAACAAATGTTTAAAGACTAACTCACAGAGAACTTTTATATTATTAAGATAACTCCTTTTAGAGTTTAGAATTAGTTAAAAAATAGCTAATTAATTGAATGTTTAGTGGGTGCTAGGCAATAGGCCAAATAATTTATATGCATTAACTCATTAAAACATTACAGAAATCTTGAAGCAAATATAGATATTATTCCCATTTTAAAGATGAAGAAACTAAGATTTAGAAAGGTTGAATAATTTGTTCAAGGTCACAGAACAAGTACATGGCAAAGATTGGATTGTATCTTATTCCAAAATACGGTATTGTTTTCTACCTCAGTCTACTGAGGTAGACTCAACCTAAACTTTCTAAGTGGAGCAGTATAAGACCAAATTTTTAGTTACATATAATAACCACATTTGTAATAAGCATGACTCCATGCCTTAATGTTCAATATTTCAATACTTTCTATTTTACTGATTCTTCATGATTTCTTGTTTATTCTAGGTAATGGAGTTGATTTTCAATAGAAAACTACAACCAACTCAACCAGAAGTCACTTTCAGTCTCAGCTTCCCAAGATGTCCCACTCTCAGCAAAAGTGCATCCACTTGTTTGGAAAGTCTTCTAAATTATGCTAAGTGATGCTTTCCTCAGACAACTTTCCTCTCCCTTCTGGTTGGGAGGGAGCCTTGTTGAGACTTTCACAACCACTGCAGAGGTTTCCTGCCTTTAATGGTTTCCTTTGGTCATACCCTGGGGGCTCCTCTTCCTTACTGCACTTGTCGGATCTTTCCCTTACTCCTTGCTCTCCTGCCTCAATTTCCCTAACAGTTTCCTTAACTGTTAATACTATAAAACTATAAAACTGAATCTTCTGAGTCTATAAAATAACCAGCTTAAAATATTCAATATTCCAAAGAAGCATATTTTGGGGTGGGGAGCAAACTTTGCTCCCCCTTAAAAAGAAACTCCAGGAAAGAAAAAGAAGAGGTAACAACTCTTCTAGTTTATTTACTCATAGATCTGCAATAGAAGAGAAATCTGTAATATTCTTCTCTCTGTCCCCTGAGCCAGTAAAACACAAACCGACATGAGGGAAGCTACCACTATAGTTCAGAATCCCAGTCTGAGTATCATCGTTATTATGTGGTTTGTGTCCTCACAAGGCATTGTAAGTTTTTCACTCTGCATTATAATGATGGAACCATGCATATTTCATGGTCACGACACCACTTACTGTGGGTGAGTCACCAGGAGCTGGCTGCCAACAGCAACTCAAGACTACAATAGTAGTATAATTTTTTATTTAACCTTGATATGAAGGATACTATAAAACTGGCACACAACAAAGAGAGAAATCTGCTCTAGAACTTATTTCCCAAAGGAATGGTAGGGTCTCAGGGTAATAAAACAAAAGTCAACCAAAGTAATAAGGAATTATTTAGGAAGTCTTACTGAGAAGCTCTCATATAGGAAAAAAACAGGAGAAGGAATGGAATTTTAAAAATATTCCAAAGCTAATAACATAGATGGGACATGGATGAATTGGGAATGAACTCAGAAGGTGGTGTTGGATTGTGGCTTGATGTCAAATTCCAGAGCATAATTATGAGAGCAGAGTTGTCTTTTCCTAATACAAGTTAGATGTGAACACTGTATATATTAAATATAAGTCCATGTATGCTTGATATAAATACTTAATAAAATTATTAGGTAACTATGGCCAATCTAAATCAGAAATAAGTAAAACTGTGTAAAATTTAAAGTGTCAGAATTGATATAATTTAAAAATTACTTCATGTAATTCTAGTGATAACTCATATCCTTGCACTCCTTGATGGTGAGAAAAATCAAAAGGTGAACTAAAACAGTAAAGCATCATTATGTACATATATTAGGCCCCAGGACCATGGACATCAGAAACTGATGTGACTGTAGAACATGTTTTCAATCACACAGTCAGAATGAATTAAATTCTGAGACTAGAGCTAAAAGTCACTCATGAAGAAGACTCTTAGTTGACAGGCAACACTGTAGCATTCTCTGACTGAGCTCCCCTCAGTCAAGTCCTTTGGTGAGTATAATTCATATCACTTAGTTTTACAACATAGAGATCAGTCCTATGAGAATATGAAAAGGGGAGAAATTTTCCCCTTTCCTCCTCTGCTTCTTTGGCTAATTGAATAATTAAAGTGAAATAAATCAGATTAAGGAGAACATTCGATTTAATTTTGTGCACATGGGAACATGAAACCACGAGACAGAGGTCTAACATACAGAAGAGGTTCGAAGGCAGCTAAAATGGGATGTACATGACATCCTGAGATAAGGAGTGGGATAAAGAGCCTGGGACTTCAAAAGGGAAGAGGTCAATCTGCAGGATTAGAGGAAAAGCAAATGTTCAGTAATTAGATATTTTCCCTGCAATATAGATAGATCATAAAAATTTATTTCTGGCAATAACTTTTATTCTGGAAAACATGCACCAACTTGAATTCTTTTAGGTAGTTATGGAAAGGGCAGAAGCCTCTCTTGAACTCACAGGGTCTTGATGACTTTCAATTCAAAATAATTTGCACATCATGGTGCCACATCTTAGGGTGACCTGTTCTGAATCCGTACAGTTCCCTCCTCTAACACTTTGTTGAAGGTTTCACATATTAAAAGCTGAGCTGGTGACTGTGGAGAGAAGATGGATTAGTAGCTGAATGGCACAATATCTGAAAATGGAGACAGAAGCATAGATTAGAATGAAAATGAACAGACTCATAGATGGAGAGCAGGATGACAGCTAGTAGCGGGTGTGTTAAGAGCTGGAGGAATTGAGCAAAAAGGAAAAAGGACTCATGGACATGGACAACAGTGTGGAGATTGCTGGGGGGAGAAGAATGTATGGGGACTAAAAGGTAATGTAAAAAATATACAACAAAGATTAAATTAACAGAAAAAGGATATGGACAAACAAAAAACAAAAAGCACATTTCTCCATTCCACACTAAACCAGTTTCCCAACAGCAGAAATATGTCAGTCCAATAAAAGATCTTAGCTTCATTTATCTGACTGAAAATATTAATCTTTCTTTTAACAAATTTAAGTTAGATACTACTGGTGGTGCTGTTTGATTTACATGGAAGTAACATTTTCACCAATGATTGCACAAGCTTCTCCTTGTTGAGTCCATATCATGTCCAATGCACATCGATCTTGGGATATCACAGAGTTTTAGCATGGGTGCAAAATTAGGAAGTTTTTGGCAGCAATAGCCAGCTAACCCTGGAAATTTACCTAACTGTTTTTTTCATTTGGAAGAGGGGTAGACAAAATTGACTTAAGGTGCTTTAGGATTAGCTTTTGAATGCCCTGAGTTATCTCACATCCTAATAGATTACAGTTATTTTTACCCACTGAAATTTATATCTGGAGCCTTTATATCTTATTTACCTACCCTATAGAAGAATATGGGAGTCTGTAAGACCTCCCTGCTTAGCCTGATAGCAAAGTAAAAGGTCACCTACATACTAAACTAGCATGGAGTCTTGAGTAGGCTACAAAATCTAAGCCTGCTTTAAGGACTTGGGAAAATATTGAAGGAGACTCACAATATCCTAAGGGTATGTGAGTTCCTTTTATTTGTGTCTCTTTAGCATGTAGGCCTCAGTTGTGTTTCAGCTCCAGGTCCAGGAAAGCAGCAAAATCAAGAGGAGAGAAGACATGGCTGACATCAGGGCCAGCTGCAATGACAAGTGACCCCATACCCTGGTGCCAACTAATCAATAGAGACCACGACCCTGAAAGGACACACCTGGAAAGCTGCTGAATATTCTATTGAGATGGTCCCCTGAGACCTCCCCCAAATCCCTGTCTCTAAAAGCTGTAAAACCTCTCAAGACAAAGGACTCAAGTGCATGCTCTCTCTTTAGAGCATGCCCAGCCCTATTAACACCTAGGTATGCTCTCTCTTTCTTTGGAGCACGCTCACATGTTTTCCTCGCTCCAATTCCCTGGTACATTTTCTTTGCTTTCCTTTCTCTTAAGCTCCAAAGTCCCTTCCCTTGCCTCTGTAATTTGTTTCCCGAGTCCACACAGCCCAGCTGGCTCACTTCTTCTACAACTCACTTATTGTATTCCTAAATACAATTCTGAATTTCTAAATAAGCTTTTGCTTTTATTTCAGTTCCTTGACTCTGACTTTTGTTAGTCAAACTCAAGGGCCAAAGTCTAACATCTGGTGCTGTTTGCCTTTAACAATATCGGGAAAAAAATTCTCACTAAAGCATATATTAAGAGGTTCCTGTGTTTAAGGGCTTTCGGATGAATTATAATGTGCCTTTGAAAGATTGTATAAAATGTTCACCAAAAGCTTTTGGGTGCTCTTCTATCTGAGTGCATCATTCAATCCTTGATTGATTAACTTTAGGAGGAAAAGCCTCTAGATCACTCCTATAAGATCTTGAATATCAGCCTCCAGCAGAGCTATTTTCTGGTCGTTTTCAGAGGAGCCTAAAGAGGGCCTGGCCACCTATTTCCTCTGTGAGGTGCAGGTCTCCAGGAAACTGACTGACCTGTCTGATATTTACAGGATAGTCATGGGCTCAAAGAATGTCCCTTAGTAACTAGTCAAAGTCTCTGTGAGAGTACAACCACAGAACCAGGTCGAAATGGTCCTATCTTGTTTAACAAAATACTGAGTTGCTTTGCAGATACAACAGACCAAAACCACAAGCTGTACAGCTGAAGCATGCTGAGAGAAGAGAACTTTGACCTCTAGCTGCACCCAGAACCAACGTCGCACACCCATGGCACATGGATCCAAAGGATCAAGATATAACTGGAACTTGAACACCAGAATTCCTCAGAAGGCAGGATCCTTTGTCCAGGAAGATCCAGTGTTGTAGTTTCTTCTCCTTGAGTGGCCAAGTTCCAATGTCCTTCCATTAAAACGTGTGCCCCCGGCACTTCCACATGCCTGTTTCTTCAGCCCTTTAAAAACCTTTAACCTAGTGCAGTAAGCAAGATAGTTCTGATGTGATACCAAACCCAGGTTTGGTTCTCTGCCACCTGAAAAGCCCATAGTTGAGAGGTAAGTGCTGATGCAAGGAAAAATGCTTTATTCAAAAGCTGATAACATGAGAAGATGAAAGCTGCTCATGACAAATACCATCTTAACACTTAAGTACAGGCAGAGTTTTTATTAGCAGGGAAGGGGAAGGCAGAACAAAAATAACTGGAGGAGGATGCTGTGTAGGAAACAGCACGGTCTGTCTGCTCTGATAACCATCTCAGAGCCAGCCAAGCAATGGCCTGGTTTTTGTCAGTTGAAGGTGAGCAAATCTCCTGAAGGTGAAATACCCAAAGGGTGAGGTCTACTTCCTTTGGGGTTAGTGCCCAGAATCCTTTAAGCAAACAGGCTGTTTATCTGTTGTGAATTTACAAGTTATTATTTACAGAAACAATGCTAAAAGAATGGTGGGGTGGGTTACAGAGGCACCATTAGGTCCCTCATCTTCTTGGTTGGCCCTTTATCAATCAATCGATAAACCTT
>PVKM010001919.1:0-56281 GCA_004027735.1 Carollia perspicillata
GGGAGAGAAGGGAGAGGAGGACAAAGGAGAGCCCCCTCCCCCACAGCCTCAAGGAGTCCTTTTGGCTAGACAAAGGGGGTTTCCTCGAGTGGTTTTGCTTCTTGTGTTGGCCAACTGTTCCATTCTGCCAGCTCTGGGATCAAAGCCCAGAGACAATAGAGGAACACAAAACACCATGAGATCCACCTCAACACCCGAACACAGCACCGCCACACAGCAACACAGCACCGCCCGCCCCCCATCACTGGTCTTTATTCAAGTTTGACTCTAGTTTCCAGTTGGCTTGCCCTTTCACTTTTCAGTCCTCAGGTAGTTGCTTTTTGTAGTTTGGCAGTTTAGTTGTCATCAGTGAAAGAGGGGGGCTGTTGCTGGCAGACACCATCTTGGCTCACTGTAACTCCTGTGTACTTTTTTTTACAGAGTATTTCTTAGCCCCCTGTGCTCCAAGGATTTGGAAAAGATGTAAATTTGTGCATTGACTTAAAGGACCATGCAAATAAGTTTTTATGGCTTAAACTTAAGTTTTAAAACATTTTTTGGGGGGTGAGGGAGAGTTGATTACAGTTTTTCTCTGTTACTGACACAGTTTTAAACTATAACTTAGATTCTTGAATAATTTCCTTTTTATAGTATTAAAAACTGTAATATTAGCCTTAGATACCTGCTATGCTTGAGAAATAGGATATTCTGCTTAATAATAGAAAATTTTAATTGTTTATGTGCAAAAAACTTCATGTAGCCCACAGGAAAGGGTAATTGGTTATAAAGCAGCTGAATATTTATATTTGTCATAGTCTTGTTAGCACTTAACATATATCCAATTCTGGCATCATTTCTATTTTTTCTTTCTCTCTTTAACTAGAGAATTTCTTTTTCTTCCCTCAAAACTTGTCATGTAGGTTTGATCTTACTGGACAGGTATTTGCTTACTTCAGATTTATAATTTTAAGAAAACAGACATCGTTTCCCCATAAGTCCTTGTACTTTTAAAGGGGATTCTGGATTTAAGATTCTGAAGATGTACAGTTTTGTGTACTCTTCACCAAAGAGCACTGTTTATTACCTTCATTGCGTACGTAACTGCATGCTCTGCAAACCGTACTGGTTTATTGGGATGTCGTCTCTCTCCAGGAGCACCCCATCTGTCCCATAGTGACAGAGGCCTATTTGAAATGAGCGATGAATTGTTGGATTATAGATAACTTTCGCTTTCTGTTGTTTGTGCTGTATTCCCCAGTTTTTCTGTACTAAAATATTTTTATAACTAGAAGAAAAGTATACTTTGTTTTTTTTTTTCAAAAATGCATTTGCAACTTTGTTCTGTTTAGTTAGTATAATGTGGGGACTGTGCCTTTAGCCGATGTGATGTAAGGGGGTCCTTGCTGTAACATATCCTTTCGGCCATTTTTAAAAAGTTGCGATTGCTCCAGAATATTGCTACTTCAGTAGAAGCTAACCCACATTTGTATTCTTAGAGTTTTATTTCGAACATTTTTTACAAAGAAATTTAATTTAAAAATCTCAAGGAAAAAAAGCCACTATTATTGTTTTAGAGCAGCAGTCCCTAACCTTTGTGGTACCAGTGACTGATTTTGTGGAAGACAGTTTTTCCACGGACTGGGGGTGGGGGGATGGTTTTGGGGTGATTCCAGCACATTACATTTATTGTGCACTTTGTTTCTATTATTATTATGTTGTAATAGATAATGAAATAACCATACAACTCACCATAATGCAGAACAGTGGGAGCCCCGAGCTCTTCTCCCTTCAAAGAACGAGACGGTCCCCTCCGGAGGGTGGTGGGAGACCCGACACCCGAGTGCGCTGCTCGCGCCTGGCCCTGCTCTGCTATTTTGTTTTGGCTGGAAATGGAAGCAGGCTTTTCAGTGCTTTTGCGGCAGTCTCAGGGTACTCTGCCGTGACTGACTGGCTTATTTATTTATTTTTGCCTCCCACAGTCTTTTTTATTTTAGTTTTTTCCTTGAAGGCTACTGAAAATCTGCACATAGCCACGGCAGTTACTTCTCATGATGAAAGTATCCCCATCCACATAGCCAAGGTCTCCGTCACGGTCCATGGTGAGCACGTGGTGCGTCACATTCTGTTCCAGGGGTGCATTTTCTTGTGAGTCTGTGGGGCTGTGATGGATTCTTTCAGCAAATACTAGCTTCTCACAGACAGCCTCCTCGATTGGTAAATTCCATGCTACTTCAGCTTTGCTCTCTTGTGATGTGTATTCTTGTAATAATAGGTAGGTCTTGTTGGCCTCACGGTAAAGTCTTGTGTCATTCATTCTGATGAGCACTCCATCAGTTCTCAACTCCGGCTCCCACCAAAAAAAAAAAAGAAAAACCCATGAGAGCAGGAAAAAGCTGTAAGTCATTACTCTCATTTTCACACATAGATTTGAAACTGTGTATCATGAAGTTCATCCTCAAACAGGAGAACTTCAAAGCACTTAATCTGTTCTCTGGCTTTCAATGTCTCTGTATCTATACGATCTGTTGTAGGTACAACCTTTAACTTGAGTGATTCTCCAAGTAACATTCCCTTATAACCTGTTGTATAAGTCCCACCATACAATTTAATAACCTCCTTGGAGTGTTCCTGCTCTCCTGCCACTCTTCCGCACAGGCTACTCTGAGCATTCCTTGGTAGTTGTTTACATATCTTAAAGCATCTGTAGCACAGAACTCGATCCCAAAGCCAGAACAGCACTGGATTCTTTAAAATGTGTCCCCTAACATCATTTTGGGGAGGGATAGCATATGCAATTTATCCTCTAACTTCTCCTTGTCCACCTTGGCAGCCATCAGCTTCCAGGGCCTGAAGGAGGAGTCCTGGTGACTGTGCCGGAAGTTCTGGATCATCATGGCTGAGGCGGGGCCCCTAGGGCCGCATGGGGCAGGATGGGATGGAGTGGCGGTGGGTACCGGTTCCCCTGCTCGCTGCAGCCCAGCCTTGACTTGAACCCGCACACCTCCTGCTGTGCGGCCCTGTCCTGAAAGGCCACGGACCACTATAGATTAATGGCCTGGGGTTTAGGGACCCCTTTTTAGAGTGTACTTTTCTTAATGTTGAATCTAATACAGTTAATTCTGATGTTATTTTTTGGTTAAATTTCTGTGAAGGGCATCTGAATTTGTATGTTACTTTGTTACATGCTTAGATTGTCTTAATATTTTATATTGTCCTAATATTTTATATTGTAATCTCATGCCAAAAATAATGTGGAAGATGGTACTGTGTGGGAAAGGATAGTTTGTATATTATGGAGTGAAAAACTTTGGATATGGAGAATAGTAACTAGTTTTTGGTTTGTTGAAGTACAACAGGTAATAAGGTGTATTGGTTCTCAGGTGTTAAAATTGGTGAATAATATGTTTTTTTAAAAAAAGAAAGTTGGGCTAACATTGATTAATAACACATAATTTTTAGGTGCACAACATTATAACTTGGTATTGCATACTCTTATTGTGTGCTTACCATCTGTTACCCTCTGTTTGACCCTCTTTACTCCACCCCCACCCCCTTCATCTCTGGTAACCGCCATTCTGTTGTCCATGGGAGTTTTCGTTTGTTCGTCTGTTTGTAATTTTTTTGTTTGATATTTCACATAAGGGTGAAATCATGCAGTTTTTGTCCTTTTCCATCTGACTTATTTCTGTTAGAGTAATACTCTCAAGATCCATCTGTTACTGCAGATGGCAACGTTTTATCTTTTTTGGGGGCCCAAGTAGTATTCCATTGTGTAGGTATGTACCATCCAGTCATCTGTTGAAGGACATGTAGGTTGTTGCCATGTCTGGGTTATTGTAACCAATGTAATGAACGAGGGCTGCGTGTATCTTTATGAATAAGTGTTTTTTATATTTTTCAGGTAAATATAACACACCCTTTAAAATTCCTTTATCTGTGAATAAGTCTTATTTCTTATTCCTATGTGCAAAATTCTGAATTTCTAGTTCTTTTTAACTTATTTATGAAAAAGAGAAATGTTTTATTTTAAAATTTAATTTCTACTTCGAATTATAAAAGTAATTTTCACAAAAGTACTTATGAAAATTTAAAAATCTATATAGTCAGCCCTGGCCAGGTGGCTCAGCTGTTTGGAGCGTCTTCCCGTACGCTGAAAGGTTGCGGGTTTGATTCTTGGTCAGGGCACACACCTAGGTTGTGGGTTCAATACCAGTCAGGCTGTGTATGGGAGGCATCCAATCGATGTTTCTCTCTCACATTGATGTTACTCTCTCTTTCTCTCCCCCGTCCTTTGTCGTCTAAAATAAAAAAACATGTCCTTGGGTGAAGACTAAAATGATGATGAATATAATAATAATAAAAATCTATATAGTCAGGTTAGAAAGTGAAAAATCAGTTGCAGTTTTGTTCTGCTTTACTAGTTTTCTGTTGCCGTGTAATACGTTACCACAAACTTAGCTTGTGGCTTAAAACACCATGTATTTATTTCACCGTTTCCATGGGCCAAGATTCAGTCACTGGTTAGCTGGGCACCTGCTGATGGTCTCACAAGGCAGCAGAGTATATACCCCGGTAGCACTCCCATTTGAGACACGGGCTCCTCTCCCGAGCTCACTTAGGGTGTTCGCTGAGTACAGTTCTTGGACTGAAGTCTTTGTTTAGTTTGCTGGCTGGGGCTAGATGTTGCTCACAGGTCCTAACAGCCACCCTCAGGTCATCGTAGCCACGTGGCTCTTCCCAAATGTGTCCTCACATGGCAATGAGAGATAGTTTTCTGGTGTCCCTTTTTATAAGGCCTCTAATCCTATGGGTTCAAGTCTCCCCAACTCTTAGGACCCCATTGAACCTTAACACCTCCATAAAGGCCCTATTTCCAAGATAGTCACATTAGGGTTTGGGACTTCTAACACAAATTTTGCTTAAGTACAAAAGATATTTTATTGGGCCCTGACTGGTATGACTGAATTGGTTGGGCATCATCCTGCAAAGGGAAATTTTGCCAGTTCGATTCCTGGTCAGGCCTCATAGTCAATCAGTGTTTCTCACAGTGATGTTTCTCTCCTCTTTCTCCCTCCCTGCCCCTCTCTCTTAGAAAAAAGATTTTTATTGGAGGCTCGCTCTTCTTACTGTAAAGAGAACAGTGTTTTAGTTCTTTTGATGATTACCTTCATATTACAGACAGTATTAAGCAGGATTTTTATACAGTTTCTTGAATGGCCCATTTTAACATTATTTATTGACATTTTTGCAAATAATAGATGAAGCATTAATTCACTTGTGTTGGTCGTGTCCTCTGTAAGACCTTGATTTGAGTGGTGACCATCTGGAATTCTGCAGGACCAATTATTTTTCTCTTTGGTTACATCTTGTTTTGTGTGTTAGGTGTCTTAAGTATTCGTTTTTGTTTCATCAGTCACCAATCTTTACCACATTTCCTTTTTTTCTGGAAATTTGTGACATTTTGTCTACTGATTCTACTTTCCTCCCCATTCTGCTTTTCATTGTGAGTTGTTATACCTTTTAAAATTTTTATTTCTTTATTGTCCTTCCAACAGGAAAAAGAAAAGACAGTTGTCTGTAGTTAGCATGCTATCTTGAATTCATAGTGTCAAGATTGTATTGGTTCCAAGAACTTTTGTGATTTCTGGTTTTCTGATTTCTTTGGAGATTTGAGGGGTCCTAACTAGTACTCTCAGGATGCTAAAGGACCATTGTTGGAAAAATGGATTGATTGATTACTATTCTAGTTATTTTAGGTTCACACTTAAAGATGGTTCCATTGGTCATAGAACCAGCAACTTTGAAGGCTTAAGACTAGTCTGTAAATGAGAAGATTTCACCCACATTTACTGGTTCTTTGGGATATGTCAGATAGTAAGTTCTTTGTTGGGCTCTTCTAGGGTGATAATAGTATTTAATAGTGCTCAAATGAGGAAGGGCACTGATTTTTTTTAACTGAAGAGTTTACTTGAAGTAACAGTCTATGGAATACATTTTGTTAAGTTTGGGGTAATGGCCTCACTCAGTACATAGATGAGGGAAGTCATGAGCGTGCTGTCCAGGAATAATGAGGCTACAGTATTTATCCCCCCCAAATAGTGCACATTTGTAGAATTGAGAAATGTTGCCCAAATTCAGTGATTGGCCTGCTTTTGTAAAAAAGTTTTCATGGAACACTCCCTGCCCACTTATATGTAGCTCGTCTGTGGCTGCTTTCTTGCTGTAGGGGTAGAGGTGAGCAGTGTAGCAGAGGTCACGTGGCCTCTGAAGCCTGAGATATCTACCGTGATGACCCTTGCCTAGTCAGTGATCAACAAGCTTAAAAATCTTTATTAGAAATGAAAGGGTTTTTTTTGTTGTTGTTGGAATAGCCGTCAGCATCTGGGATATGTCAGTTTTAGGTAAAGGATTCCTCAAATCTTGATTTGATTTGAAGAGGTTGTTTTCAGATCTAAAAATATGCATTTGATATCATGCCTACAAGTGATAGTATAGAAATTTAAAATGTTACTAGTTCAAAGACCACTTTTCAGTGTATCTTTGGGAAGTTGAAATATAAAGAATGGATTAATTAGGCTGAAAATCCAGGCTATTGATTACTATTTTTCCTTTGAATTGGTAAGTCTTGAGTAGCCAGAGGAATGGGCATGTCAAGACTGGGACTTCATTTTGATCACTGGGGTCAGATGTGTGTGTTTTTATAAGTAAAGATTTGTTCACATGGTATGAGAGGGGAAAACTTGGATTTAGTAAGTAGAGTGTAGACATAACAGGCATCAGAAGCCCTAGTGAAATTAAAATAGTCTTAATTGAGGGACCAATGTGGTGGGAAAAACTAGCAGGATCAGCAGCCACTTTAGCCTCTGGAAAACACGGTAGCAGGGATTAAGACTCCAGGAAATGCTAGTGGGCAGAGGGATTAAAAGTCACACATGAGAAAACTGAGCATGCAGAAAGCCCAGGCCTCAAGAGCGGGCAGCTGTGCGGTCTTCTCACTCAAGCGTAGAGATGAGAATCATCGGGGAGAGGGAGAGGAAGGTCCCCGAATCAACAATCATTCTCCAGCATTTTCCAATGTAAAACCACGGTGTGTTCTCTGTCCCAGGTCAAATTTTAAGAATACAGAGAGAATTACATTCCCAGTTTCGGGTGGCAGATTGATACATTTGACTAGCATGAAGATTGGAATGAAGCTTGGTACTTCCTGATGGCAATGTCATTGTGTTAATAAGTTATTAGTTGGATAATAATGCTTTATTATTGAACACTGGCTATCAGACATTGTGTCATGATCTGATTAAACATAATAAGGCCATGTGTCTTTACACTGTTATCATTACGGAAGTTTTTAAAAGCTTTGAATGGGCTAGAAGCATATTTCATCCCTGTAGTCTTTTCTGAAATACTGAATGTTATAGTGACATTGATAAAAATTCTCAACAAATAGCCTTTGATGGAGGTCCCAGATGATTTGAGTCTGATGCTGAGGGTTGAACAACAGTGGAATATATAGAATACTTAAATTTGGACATGGGAATAGAAGGAGAACTGGATAATGACAAGCTGTCTCTGATGTCATGTGCCGGGCTCATACTAGTTCATTAAATACGTAAATTTATACTCCACCTACTTCAAAAAGAGCTTGGAGGCATCTTAGTAAGGCGAGTCATAGTTGAACATAGGTCGTATTTTTGCATACAAGGCAGCTAGCTAACTGTGCTAGAGAAGTAGGTGCTAGTCGAGGTCTGAGGTGTACGTTCACGCTAGTAAACATCAGCAAGGTCCCGAGGAGCCAGTGCACAGGAAGGGGAGCACGTTACAGCATTGCTTTTCAATAAAAAATAGACACGTGGGAATTAGCTTCGTCATTCTTCTGTTTCTGGATTTAAGGAAAATGTATTTTGTGAATTCTTGGGTAAAGGACTTTTTTGGGTAGAGATAATTACTTAACAGGTTGGTAAAAGATCATTTTTTAAAAATCAATCTTTATAAGTTAAGAACTTAATGTTAAATTTTAGTTCAGGCATTTGGCAAGGAATTAGATGAAATCATCTATGCCTGTATCCTGATGATCAAATTTAATAAAGACCTGATACTTCAGAGAGTCTAGAGAAATTGTGGAAGCATATGTAGGAAGTGATCCTTTGAAAAGTGCTAAATCACTCAGTATTTCTCTGAGTAGGACCTTAAGTTTCTACTATAGGTGCATTTTTGAAAGGGGTTATCAGATGAGAGCTGACATTTCAGACTGTTGAAAATGTTTGACAAATCTAAATTATATTTTCCCTACCTCATCACCCCCACAACCCTCCCTTCTCCCTTTCTCCCCTGACTTTCCTCTCCTCCCCCCCTTCCCGCACCCCCCCAAAAAAAAAATAAAGAAAAGCAAGCAAAGCTTTGGTCTGCCAGCTAATGCACTAATGCTTGATTGACACTTCAAGGCTTACTACAGAAAAATGAAAAGTCATGTGTTGTCAACCATAGGAAGAACTTGATACATCTTCCTTGCCCTAGTAATGTAAGTTACTATAGAGAGAACCTTCAGGTAGCTGCGTGAAGAAATGTTTGATTGATCTTTTAATATCATTCATTCAAATGGAGAATATCTACCAAAGAGAAGGATTTTAACTTTAACCATGGCTAACAATGTTGAGCTACTTTAGGGTGTTCTAAAAAAGGTTTATATGTAATATTTCTGTGAAATCAGTGTTATTTTTATTTTGTAGATGAGAATACGAAGCTTCAGGGCTTCAGCAACTTGTAATAAGATGACTTAGTTAGAATTCAAATCCCGGTCCTACTGTGACAAGCTTGCACAGTGCTGCATCTTGTACGCATTTGTTCATTTTAATTTATTCTTAATAAGTATCTATTCTCTACTGTACACAGGGGATAAAGTTTGGAGCAAAGAAAAAAATCTAAGCAGAGTCATGGTTTCATTTTTAGAACTTTTTCCTAGTACACAGATGGCAAACACAAGGCCGGCGGGCCGAATCTGGCCTCCACCTTGGTTTATCCATCCTGGCCCCTTGTTTCTACCCTGCTGTAGTGCCGAGCTCTCAATGAACTGTTACGGAGTAGTTACATTTACTCCGTCCTAAAGTTACATTCAGCCCTTTGAAGACAACCATGAGGCTGATGTGGCCCTTGGTGAAAAATAGTACAGGAGGGCCGGAGTGGATCTCAGGTGGGTGGCAGCCTGGGACTAAGAAATTCTTTGCTTTATCTTTGCACCTGGTGAGTAAACTGGCATGGGAGTAGGAATTAAGACTATAGGTGTATTAAAATTCCCTATAGGTGTATTAAAATTCCCTATGAGTTTGACAGAGGTAGCTTCTTAAAGGATCCGGTGAGATCCTGACCATGGTTGGGCATTATTATCAACAGGTGGACACTTAAAGGGAAGGATGTTTGTATACGGTACCAGGATTGATTTCAACTTGGATAGCTCTCGGTGTAGAGTTAACCTCTGATTAACTTAAACTGCATTAAGGAACTTACATCCTTTGTCTTTTATTAATACTCAGTCACTAAATCATCACATAAGTAAATTGCTGCAGTCAATGCTTTGAAGGTGAGTAACAGTTGAATGAAAGCATTACAAGAAGGTTTTGATTTGGTGGGGGAGGCTAGGGCAGGCTTTCCTCACTAGGTGATGCTTTAACTGAGTTGGATGAGTATGCTTTAGCTAGTGAGGAGGCCCTGGTGGGTGGTAGTCCAAATAGAGAACAAACCCTTTTTAAAGGTTTCGTGTTAGGGAACTGGTAAAGAGCCCGTTGGGGGAGGGACTCAAGGGGTTTGATGAAACTGGAAAGGCTGGCAGGAGTTAGGTCAGGCAGGGCCTTGTTTATGTAGATTTGTAAGTTTCTCCAAAGAAGGAGAAGTCGTTGACCTTTTTAAGGGGTAGAGAGAGTGGGTGGTGTTAACCACTGAGATTACTAGTTTTTGTAAAGGTAGACATGCCATGTCCATTTAGGTGTTCTCTGTATGAGAGGAATGTGATTTGGATTGTGGTTGTGGTCATGGTTGGAGGAGGAGAGGAGACAAATGTGAAGCAAACTGGGTAAAAATTAATAGAATTCAGTGAAGGATAGTTTATAAGAGGTACTGGAACAAAGGCTATCCAGAAAACTTCCAAGTTTCTAGTTGATTAACCAACAAATTTGGTGTACATTGCTTTTATTGTCGGTACAAGTTGTTTTTGCAGTGCCCAAAGCTTAGCTTAGCTTCCCGACTTGTACATAATATCTTACAGCATTATTTCAGATTTGAGCATCACTGAGTACAGTGCAAATTTTAAGCAGTATTCATTTAAGCGTAGTTAATTCTGTTTCCTAATTCCCCACCTTGTCTTTGTAAGCAGTATTATCCTTTGCTCATATGAGAAATTTTAAAACAAAAAAATTTTTGGTGGCAAGATTATTGTTAAATATTATATCCCTTGATTTCTAAATAGTTTTATTGAGATGTAATTCACATACCATATAATTAACCAATTTAAAGTATATAATTCAGTGGTTTTTAGTACGGTTGTAACGGTTGTGTAACCATCACCACATTTAATTTTAGAATTTTTTTGTTACCCTCAAAAAGAAATGCATTACTTATTAGTACTCCTTATTTCTCCCCACCCGCCATTCCCCACCCTCGACTGTCGACAGACACCAATTGATTTGTTTTTTTCTAGACATTTCACGTAAGTGTAACCCTGTAACATTATTTTTAATATGGCTTTTTCCTTAAAACTGAGCACAGTATTTTTAAGGTTCCTCTATTTTATAGCATGTATTACTGCTTTTTTTCTTTTTCTTGACTAATAGTTCATTGAATGGGGATACACTTATTGTTTATTCAGTTTTGAACAGTCAATGGACATTTGGGTGATTTTCACTTTTTAAATGAGTTTTTAATAAATAATGTTACAGTGATCATTTGTGTACATGTTTTTATATGAACATGTATTGACAACTCCCTTGGGTATTACATACTTGGCAGTAGAATTGCTGGGCCATGTTATATATTACTGTTTTATTTCTTAGGTAACTGCCGAACTGTTTTCCAGTGCTGCTGTACCATTTAACATGCCACTAGCAATGTATAAGGCTTCCAGTTTCTCCACATTCTTACTAACACTATTTTTTTACTATAAGCAAGTGTGACTGATACAATGTGGGTTCTGACTTGCATTTCCTTGATGGCTAATAATGTTGAACTTGACTTTTAAAATAAAGGCAGCACTTTGATTTCACTGAGTATAAAATTGAAAATATTTGGTAATTTTATGTAATTGCCTTGAGGCAATTAGCATTGCTGAATTTAAAATTTGTTTTTTCCCCCCATTAGTTATATTCCCTGAATGACTACAAACCACCGATTTCTAAAGCAAAAATGACCCAAATTACTAAGGCAGCCATCAAAGCTATTAAGGTGAGTAATAAATTTTATTCTTGTTTTTAAAAAGTAAACTATTCTAATGTTTTGGAGTTGGGGTAATTTTTACAGATGGTACGTGTTCTTCCTCTTTACAGAGTTAATACATGTTCATGGGGGAAAAACACACAAATAAAAATCTGTTACTACGAGCTCTCCCACCTAAAGATAAACACTTAACATTTGATAAACATTCTTCCATAAACTTTGAAGCAATCATTTTCCCTTACTTTTCTCAGGCAGGTAAGATTTTAGATAAAGCCACATTTTGGAGAATGTGTTTATTAACACTGCTGTTTGGCACACTGACTTTACAGAATCTTGAAATCTTGAATTTAGTAAAATTTTTTCGTTAGTAAAAGTTTTCTAAATAACAGTTTTTAATGATTTTTTTCTTATTGATTATATTATAGATTTTTAAATGGGCCATTATGGAAAACAGTTGAGCCTCATGTGCCTAGGACATTTGAACTGTGGTAAGAGCCTACAGACATTTAGCTGTTGCTCAGCTGCAGTGGTCTCGGACATATGCCGATTCAGGGACACTGGTGAAAATGTCAGGAAGAGTCTGGACGCTCTTTAGAGGAGGATACAAATGCACAAAATTTCTTGGCTTTAAGGACCTTTTATGCTTGGCCATAGACATCTGTCCAAGGGGGTCCTGGGCTGTAAAATTAAGGACCAGTGCTTCTTTTTAATAATGTGGGTGCTAACCTGTGGATGTTTGGTGGTGTTCTCCTACTCCAACTGAGGACATCAGCCAGAACCTGGAGCGCCTGTTATTTTCATAAGTTATTTCTGAGTAAACAGCAGTATCTGTTAAATTTAACGAGTTCCTATTTGCAGAGAATTGCCACTAGAGAATATTTATATGATTTTGCAGTGTTCTAGTGGTTAAATCTTAGTTTTCAGACTAAGATCTGTAGTCATTATCTTAAAGCACTGTAGTTAATATTCCTGTATTTCTGTGCAGAAAATCAAGGAAGAGACAAGGACAGTCACCAGTGAACACATTTAAGCCAGAGAATTCTTCAAAGTGATTTTTCAGAGCCTATAATGGGCTTAGTATAGAGTGTTTAGTCTCTACCTGTGGCGTTCCACACTGTGATCCAATTCTTAGGATCATGATCCCAAGAGTGTGTAGACCTGTATGTTAGTATTTTTATTCTGTGAACATTAGCAATTGGTGTATTTTACATAGTTTTTGTTGAGCAGAATATTTTTAAATTAGAAAACTCTGTAAAACATAGGTATTAACATTATTTCCATTTTTTATTATTGGAAGGCCTAAGAGAAATTAAGTAATTTGCAGTAGTTGGAATAATACAGCTAGGTTTCTCTCATTCAAGAGTGTAAATATGATACACTGTATTTGTTTTATTGTTAACTGTTTTAAAATTAAAAATTTTGGAAAATTCAGATTTGTAGAATATTCTACACATACTTTTTTCCACCGAATCATTTGAGTTTCATGTTTAATTTGTAATCATAGTTTAAATACCTAGATTTGAATTTCCTAAAAACAAAGACATTTCCTAACTAATCATAACACAGTGATCCCATGCAAGAAATTTCACTCTGATGTACTTTTGTCTAATGTACAATCCACACTTACATTTACCGTTTGTCTCAGTACTGACTTTAATAGCTGTTCCTTGCACCCCTGCTGTTTCAGGATTCAGGCAAGATCACACATTACGTTATTTGTCCTACCACCCTCCCTTTCTGTTTTGTTTTTCTTGTCGTTCATGGTTTTGAAGAGTTCAGACTATTTTTGCAGTACTGTGTTATTTTATTTTAGACACTGTATTTAATTTTTTATTTCATCCTTACTTGAAGACATGTTTATTGATTTTAGAGAGAGGGGAAGGAAAGAGAGAGGGAGAGAAACATCGATGTGAGAAAGAAACATTGACCAGTTCCCTCTCTTCCGTGTCCGGGCCAGGCACCCAGTCTGTCAGCCTAGGCATGTGCCCTGATCAAGAATCAAACCCGTGACCCTTCGGTTCACAGGACGATAGTGCTCCAACCAACTGAGCCACACTGGCCAGGACTTCATTCAGTACTGTATGGAGGGACACTCCCAAAGCCCTGGAATTCATTTAAAAAATTTGTATATTTATTCTTGCATGTTTAAGCTTCAGTCACCCTCAAAGTACTCTCCACTTAGTGCAGTGTACCTATCAGGACATTATTTCCACTGCTCGAACCAGTTTTTGAACTCGTCTATTTTGATGCCATTAGTGCTTCTGTTTTTGTGTTTCACCTCTTCCACATCTGCAAAATGTGTCCCTTGGAGGACTTTTTCCATCCAGGGAAACAAAAGAGTTGCTTGGGCAAGATTGGGTGAATAGGGAGGGTGGGGCATGGGGTCATGCTGTGTTTGGTCAGACTGCTAAATATTCAGCCTGCTGTGGGCAGGTGTGCTTGTAAATCTCCCATCATGAAATGGGCAAATGTGTTGAGTCTTCGAAAAAATTCGCTGAAGCTGAACACAGCCTCTCACAACGACAGCTGGTGCGCTGATCCAGATGGGTTCCTTGGACACTCACCTAGCAGGGGAAGCCTGTACTACAAGGGGCCCCATCCTCCAGAAGATATTTCTAGTGTTTTGGTTCACAGCCTCTCACGACGACAGCTGGTGCACTGATCCAGATGGGTTCCTTGGACACTCACCTAGCTGGGGAAGCCTGTACTACAAGGGGCCCCCGTCCTCCAGAAGATACTTCTAGTGTTTTGGTTCCCCCTTGTGTTATTTTAAAGCTGCGTTTAGTACATACATAAATTGAGGTTTGAACTGCTTTTAAATCATACTTAAATTTAGGACTGTGTTTCATATTGAGGTAAGGTGTAGTCAGTGTTTAGAGGATTATTTTCATGGGTGCTCGTTAACATGGAGCGCTGTCAACAAAACCTCCTGGGTAACGTGGAAGACAGACTGCAAGTTAATGTCCTTGAATTAAAGGTTAGTAAGTAGCTTTACTCCGGGTTACATGAAGTCACTAGACTCAAGAATTACCCACTGCTAAGAAGTTTTCCAAAAGAATCATTACTTAATAAGTATCACTTGGTGAGTAATCATTTAATATTATGTATATTGATTTAAAATTTTTAAGTACCTATAAGGGCCTAATAACTTTTAAGTGGTTGTTTTAGTTTTTGACTTAAGTTAAACTGCTGCACAAACTATTCTAGTGAGGAAATTTTAGCCAAGCTTAAACTTATTGTAGATCTTGATTTGTTGAGTATGAGTAATACTCCTATATCTTTGAGTTTATAAATATTGAATTTTATTGATGCAGTTTACCTGAACGTTCTTATCTCTTCAGCCTAAGGGCATATCCCTTAAAAGCATAATTTGTGACAATTCAAATTAGATCTTTAAATAGAAATATGTCAATTATGCAATTGCCATTGAGGTATTAAAATTTACTAAGCAGAAATTCTAAATACTTTTTGTTTAATCTATAATTTCCATTATTTTCCACTTTCAGGTTTATTCATTGTGTTGGTTATAAACCGCAAACCTAAGTTTGCTCATAGTTGATAGTAACCCATTACTAAATTTTAGTCTTTGTGCTCACTTCAGTTCTGCTGGTTCATTTTGACTCGTCCATTAGAACCGCACGCCTCTCTAGATCTAATTGTGTATGCTTGCAGTTGCGTTTTCTAGGAGAAGCAGAGGAGATAATGCAGTCGAAAACAGCTTCCTTGCTTACATTATTCATACATTAACAGTTATTTGATTTTTCTAGTACTGCCCTAATTTAGCTGAAAAAATGATGTTATAGGAAATCTTTTCCTTCCACAAAAAATAATACATACCTGCCAGTGTGCTTATCACAGATATTTTGCTATCGTCATAACTATTTGTGAAAATGTGCTTTCACAAGGGCTGTGACCGTTCTTGTGTATCTGTGTTAATGCGGAACACTTTGGGTATGCTGCCCATGTACCTACAGCACTCCAGGCATCCCTCTACTCATTAGGTGTCATAGCTAGTTGTGAAGGTGGGTGACATGAATAGTTGTTTCAGAATTCATGATTAATATTCATTGTTTTGATAGATCATTGAAACTGTATTAATTTCTTTGTTTAGCAGGAAAATCCTAATCTAAGCAAACAGATTTTAACTCCATGCTTTATTTTTTTTCTTTTAGTTCTATAAACATGTGGTACAGAGTGTTGAGAAATTCATTCAGAAGGTAACTATACACTTTTCCATATATATGCTAAATATAATTATAGATCAATGCCTTATGCTTTTTTTATATTGAATACCCAAGTTGACATTATTTGATGGACTGTTCGAAAATGATTTTCCAGTTAAGAAATAAAATGAAAGTGCTTTTTGGATAATTCTAAAAACAGTAGTTTCCAGGCAGATGTTTTTGTTAATTTGCATTGCCATTGTGATCATCTGTTCCTTGAAAAAATTGCCATCAGTGTGACTGTTTTTTTTTTTTTAATCCTTACCTGAAGATATGTTTAGAGAGGGAGAGAAAGAGAGGGAAAGACCTTTGTGAAAGAGAAACATGGATCGGTCGCCTTCTTACACACTCTGACTGGGAACTGAACCCACAACCTTTTGGTGTATGAGATGATGCTCCAACCAACTGAGCCACCTGGCCAGGGCAATATGACTGGTTTTTAATGAACTTTTAAGTTCATTGCTTTTTATAGCCTTTAGAGAAATTTTCATTTGTAATCTCAAGCTGCATGCCTAGAGAGCAGGCCTCCTTTTAGGTTAGGTGGGGATAAAATTGCTGCCTACCAGTCACTTCTCCTCTGCTGGTGCATTTGTCTCATCCATTAGGACATTATTTAGACATCTCAACATGTTACGATATAGACCAGAAGTTCCATTTTCCAGGGTAAGTAGAGGGAGATAAAGTTGAAAGCTGCTATCTTGTGCACGTTTGAGGTGACAAGATTATACTTCTTTGCCTTCTTTGTGGTCGGTGTACTATTGGTGTCACAGTTTGGGGCAGGAGTACATACGCCTTAAAAGTGACAGAATGATGCCATAGGAAATCTATACTGTCATTGAATTTAGACTTTCTGCTCGTCCCATGTTCACGTGCCTAGTTCGAAGCAGAACCACTTTTGAGCATCAGAGGCATATAGTGTTAAGATTCAGCAAGGGTGCAATGTCTTTCTTGAGTGAAAGTGGACTGGGTCAGAGTGAGAGTCCTGTCACTGGACTGCCTAGGTGACCCTAGAGTAAATGAGTTAGCCTTTGTGTGGTTTGGTGTTTTTCTCTTAAAGTTTTTTCAGTATTTAAAATATTTTTGTAATAAAATATATTTTGAGATGAACAACTAGTGAATTAAAGCTAAAAATTCACTAGGTAAAAATAAGTATGCTGTGTGTGTTAGGTAAACCAAAGTATAAAATGAAAGTGTTGGTGGTTGGAAAATGCCATTGTTCTAAAGCCTTTAAAAGTCTTTTTGAAAAGGTTTGAATGTCTAGGGCAGTGCTGCTTAAACATTTGTGTGCAGAGGAGTTAGGCAGGGATTTTACTAAAATGCGGGTTCCGACTCACTACTGTGGGGCGGGGCCGAGACTGCATTTCGGACTGTTCCAGGGCAGTGCCTTTGCTTTCAGTTCTGAAAACCCAGCATGAGTAGTAAGGGTTTAAGGGATAAACATGAATTTATGGATTAATGTGTTTTGACTGATTTGATTTGGGTTAAGGGCACTTTTAATTAGGTATTTCAGAATCTTAGGAGACCTTCGGTGAGCACAATTATTTTGTGAGATAATTACAGAGCCAGTCTGAAGTAGCCAGTCAATATCTGAAAAAAAAATTTTTTTTTTTGAAGTAAAGGGGTGGAACTTAATCTTCATTTATAGGACACTGTAACATACGAACTTCCACAGAGAACTAAGAAACCTATTGAGAGGAGCTTCTACCGTATAATTTGGAACTGGTCGAGTAAAATTTTGTTGCAAAAGTGCTAAAATAACAAACTGTATCCACATTTATAAAGAGTTTTTAGAGAAATGGTAAGAAAAACTTGTACCAGACATAATACACAGCAAACAAAACTTTATGCTTCAGCTACACAATGTAAAAACGTCCTAGGGAGGGCCACCCTGAATTTGTAATGTGCAACTTTGAGAGGTAGCTTCTGTAACAACATTCTGATCTTCTTCCTCTAGCAGGGGTGTCCAACCTTTTGGGGTCTCTGGGTCACACTGGAAGAAGAAGAGTTGTCTTGGGCCCCACATTAAATACATAAACGCTAACAGAAACTGATGAGCAAAAAAAAAAAGGTTTTAAGTACATTTACAGTTTTGCGTTGGGCTGCATTTCATAGCCATCCTGGGCTGCATGTGGCCCGTGGGCTGCAGGTTGGACCCCCCTGCAAGATGTGCTTCTCAATCAAATATATTTATTATTAATGAAGCTTTGCACTCGTTTTCGTGGTTTTGTAGAGGTTTAATTTCGTCCACACTGCCACATTCTTTTATCGTGCTAAGCTTCCCAATTTCATCTAGTTTGCCAGCAGCCTGAAAGGCATTTGAAATGGCATCCCGAAAAATTGCGGTATCCTTCGCAGCTACGGGGTTCAGCTTCAGCAACAGTTCTGTGCCGCAGTGAGCAAGGTGTGCAGTCTGGCCACCTGTTTCGCGGCCTGTATGGATGGTTAAGCCCGTACAGCTTCCTTTTCTGTCTTAGAGTCTGCCCTAGAGAGAAGGCCAAAGAGGAGTGACGTTCCTTAGTCATTGTGAGGGGGGGGGATTTAAACATTTGTCCCCCTCCCTCTCTATCCCCTCCCATTTAAATCAGTGATTCAACAGTGAGTTACTGTAATAGTAAGTTAGGTTGTAAATGTATATTTTTAGTTAAAGTTTATATTTTGAGATAATTGTAGATTCACATTTAATTTAATAAATAGTAGATTATAGTACAGAGTCTTAGTTAAAGGTTACTTTAAAAATGTATTCTAATATTGCCCGTACTCAAGAAGTTAAAATTGGAACCAGCATCAAAACTTTTTTATTAAGATGTTTTTTAGACTCTTAAGGATGCATCAAGTAGAATTTTTATGGTGAAAGGGGAAAACGTAATGAATTACCAAAACTAAAAAAATGTTAGGTTGCTTTATAACTACTGTTATTTTTTTTTCCACAAATTCAGTATGGCACATGTAGTTCAGCCTCAGGTATTTTACTAAGCTGTGTATAAAATTGGAATTGTTTAGCTTTGATTCATCAGACACTTTTTTTTTTTTTTGGCTTGTCATCTCCATTCTCCTGTGGTTGTGCAGTACAGGACACCGTTACCATCCGTCTCTTCCTTACTGGTGTGCCCAAGGTTCTGTGAGTGTGAGCGGAGAGGAGTTAGGGATTCCCCATATCCCCTTCCAGCTTAGGTGTTGTGGGAATAGAGTTGCTCCTGTGGAATTTCTGAGGTTCCACACTTGTTGGAAAACTTGAATTGTCTGTGTCTGGAAAATGACATAGAAGTAGTTGTGTTTCAAAAGAAAATCCACTTGCTCTTTTCACTGATTTTATAGTTTTAAGTTACGGAGTTTAATGCTTTTTCTTAAGAGATACTGTGTCAATTGGTTCCAAGTCGGTAGTGAAGATCCTCTTGTAGGCGCAGTTAGGAGTATTACGTATGTTTACTTCTTGTTAGCCCTTCCTTCCCCAGCAGTACCCCTTTTATTCCTGCGTTAATTGCATTCGCGAGGATTCCACATTGAAGAGCAGTGCGGAGAGGGATGTTCATGCTTTGACTGTCAGCCATCCCTGGCCAGAGTGGGTCAACTTCTGGTTTGTCGCTGTTAAGCATAATCTTCGTTGGGTTTTTTATAGAGCCTGTGCCGCTGGACTGTGAACTTTACATGTGCTTTTCAGTTTTTTAAAACCCCTCTTCAGTGAAACGGGGTGGCTGGAATGGCGAGAGTTGCACAGTTACTCTCCCCTCCCTCTCCCACCCAGGTTCCTTAGGCTGTGGTTGAACTCCAGCCGGTTAGGCTCTGGTTAAGTAGTTTGTCCAGAGAGCAGACCTTGTGCAGCACAGAACGCTGCTGCTGGCTGTCTCAGAGTGATCGCCCCTTCGAGAGCCACGAGGGGATTTTTCTCCAGCATGTACTGCGTGAACTCACGGGGGAGCAGGTGTGACTGCCCCGCGACAGCCTCTGTTCTCGCTCGCTGCTGTCAGTGTCCACCGGCGCTTTGCGGTCACGGCCACATGCTCCTGTTCTTGCCACTCTGGCTTTGTTTTCTTTAACACAGACTCTTAGTAGCTGGAATTGGCGGTAATGGTCACTATAGAAAGTTTGTTTATATATTTCAGAGTACGTGGTCCAACTCAGTTAGAGGATCTTTTGTCAGAAAACGGACTCATGGTGGTGTTCAGATAACAACTTGGATAATATCAGAATGAAACTCACACAAATATGTTTAAGTGAATTCTCTCCATTTGTTATTGCTTTCCTCCCCCCAGAAGGGTTATTTCTTTGTAACCTGAGAAATTGGAAATTATTACTTTGTAGTTTGAAAGTTGTATAGCTCAAAATTTAATATGACTTAGCTTTTTAAAAAATTATTCAAGGAGTAAAAAAATACCTCATGACATTGGAAAGTCTTAAGAATTCTTGTGATTTTCAATAGTGCTAGAACTTGAAGAGGAAAAACATTTCAAGATTTTCTTTACTGAGATGTATTTTTTTGCTACATGGTAGGCAAGGGAATACATGGTAGGCGAGGGAAAATAGCCTCGGCCAGATACATGAACTGAAGGAGAAATATGCTAGATTTGGGGGGAACTTGGGGGCAAACTATTTCAGACTTTGAAAAATGACACATTTCAACAGAGCAGTTATTTTCTGAACCTTCACGTAGGTAAAACTTGAAATGTTAATATCCAAACACACAGCCAGACTCTTGGAGTAGATGCTTGGGAATTGGTGCTAAACGTCTCTTCCTTTTCTTGATTTAATAAGGACCTTAAGGAGAAGGTTCTTAAAAAGGATTTTAAGGAACATATGAAATATCCTCTTTTTTTCAGATTGAAATCAATTATTTTATCAGTTAAATATGCCATTAGAAATATGTGTTTGTGTGTAGGGGGTGGAATGAATTTCCTTTTCTTATTGGTATTTGAGTTTCCAAGAAGAGTTTTTCAAGAACACAGTTTTGATTTGGTGCCATATATAATTTTTGGGAAATTACAATACTTGGCTTGAAATCCCAATTAGACCCAAAAGTCAAACCTCTTTGCAGCCATAATTCTATTTTAATCAGCAGTATGTTTGGGAAGCAGGTTTTATTATGCTTCTGGACATGAAGACAAACTAAAAGCAGTGAACATGTTAGTAAAAGGTTTCTTTATTGTGCTCACCTAACTAGATAAGCTAGGAAAGCTTCTGGTGAGAAAGTAGGAGACTTGTATGTTTAGTTTGAGTTGTGGGTAAGAAGGTGAGGAACATTTATCATTGGAGTAGCTGAAACAGTTATTTTTATGGAAGTGACTTTAACAGGTGTGGTGTTTGAGAAAACTATGGAAACTTTGGGATCAATGTATTTAGAATATTATAATTTGCCATTTGGTATTTGTTCTCACATTAGTACAGAAACCCTTCTGTTACGTGTTTCCCATAAAACCTAAAGCACCTTGGCAATGCTTTTTCTAGAGCTCTTCTTCACTGGACTTGCTTCTTCTTTCCATGTGGCTTTGCAAAAACATTAAGCAGAATTTTTAATTATAACAGTACCCTATTTATCCTTCTGTTTATTGTTGTTCAAAAGAGTCGTGCAGAGCCCTATTTTTGAACTTAGGTGATTGGCAGTTGAATGAGTGTGTAATATTAGTATCTACCTTAAAATTACCACTCTAGACAAAGATGGTGTGGAATAGTAACTATTTGAATATGCATTACCTCACCATGTTTTATGTTCGTATAGGATTAGTGATGATTTTCTGTCAGGAATTTTACCTTCTCATTTCCTTCCCTTCCTTCCTGCTCTTCTTTTTTTTCATCAGTGTAAACCAGAATACAAGGTACCTGGACTTTATGTTATTGACTCCATTGTACGACAATCTCGACATCAGTTTGGTCAAGAAAAGGATGTGTTTGCACCCAGATTCAGTAATAACATCATTAGCACTTTCCAGAATTTATATCGTTGCCCTGGGGATGACAAGGTATGCTTTTTAAAATTTATTTTAAGTAGATGACATTACCCTTTTTGGTCTTAATGAGACTCTTTAGATTATCTTAATTTATGATTTTATGTTTTCTTTACTTCTAGTTATTCCAAATTTGAATATTTAGTTACTACACTATCTGTGTTCCTTTTTGTCATTAGAATCTTCTTAAACAGACTGGAGAGATGTACTTGATTTTGCTACTTTTTAATTTATTGAAACAATTGGTGTTAAAGAAACTTGCTATCATAAGCTTTTAGAATTATACTAAAAGTGTATTTATTCACACACACACAACCATTTCAGCATTTTGAGTATTTGACCTAAAATTTATCTATTTAGTGTCTGTGGAAAGCAGATTTGTGGAGCAATTAATAGAAAATAACTGTGTGTCAAAATTTTTTGTGATGGTAGTTTATTAGTGCTGGAAACCAGACTACTAGGTCTGCTAGATCTGAATGAGTAAATATTCTGTACCACATAAAATAAAAGGCATTAGACCCTGCAGGAGAATAACAAGGGATTGTTTACCTTCATATATAATCAAAGATATTAGAAGGTTAATTATTTTGGGTGTTGATTTGGAAATTTAGTGTGTTCTTCTGACAGGTTGATTGCAATATAGACTGTGCAGGAAAAGATGAGAATAAATGAAGGGTAATGGTTGCTTTAAAGAACCACAAAACTTAGAAGCTTACCACAAATCTTTTACCTCGTGTAAAGTACAAGACTAGGTAGTTCTTATTTCTGATAATAATAGTCTTTTTTAAAACATTTTATTTATTTATTTTTAGAAAGAGGGGAAGGGAAGGAGAAAGAGAGGGAGAGAAACATCAATGTGTGGTTGCCTCTCCCACGCCCCACATTGGGGGCCTGACCTGACCTATAACCCAGGCATGCGCCCTGACCAGGATTGGAACCCGCAACACCTGGGTTCGCAGGCTGACGCTCAGTCTACTGAGCCACACCAGCCAGGGCTAATAATTAGAGTCTTTAATTAGAAAAAAATCCTGTATAATGGATCTGTATGGAGATATTATCATATCTTGTTTTGTAAACTATTCTTCTTTGGATATGCTTCTTGAGACAATTTTTTTAAAAATTTGCTTTGGTACTTTGATAATTCTCTGCAGGCAGAAAGAATGCTTCTAATTTTAAGTTATTGCTACTAAGTACTAAGTGGTTCTTAAAATAGATACCTTAGAATCCCACCTAAAATAACTCATCTAAAATTTTATGTATTTTTTTAAGTGAAACACTTTGATTTAGAAATTTCACCAACTTGAACTTGGATTTCTATGTGTGTTATGAACAAATCAGTGTTGAATTTCTGGACTTCATAATAATGTTTCTCATTTATAATAGAGTTTATACGATAGAGGGTTTTTTAAACCATAGTAGGAAAGATTACATTGATACTGTACTCAGTCATAAACTTGAGGCATTGTTTGTATGTAGGTAGATGCATAGAATACTTGTCAGAGACTGGCTAATTTTGAATTACAGGATGAGTGTCTTGGGAACTGGAAGATTTTTTTCTATAAAGCAAAAAACTGTAAGGTACTTTTTAAGTGCTCACGTCATAGAAAGGACAGTCAATTGAGAAGGTATGAAGCATTCTTTGTGTAATTTTCTGTGCTTCATTTGAAATACAAGAGTTTGCATGTTAATGTAGTTTGGACATAGTTTGAAATTCATCAGTATAATATTATAAGGGATTTGAAGACAAACCAGATGTTTATTCTTAAAATTGCTTCTTTTATGTTACAAATATATTTAACAGAAGTCTCTTTTTAGTACTTAATCTCAGCCTGTCATTTAAATTATTTTCCTAATGGAACAAGTAGTTACAATAGCAACTAACACTTAGTGCTGTTTACGGAACTTTTATATGCTGAACAGTTGTGAAAAAATACAAATTTGGTTGAATTCTTATTTGAGGAACTAACCTCCCTGTCCTTAGTTTTAAAATGAAAATTTGTTTTGATTTTAATTACTTGTTTAAAGATACAGTTAAAATAGCTATAACTTTAGTAGTGAAGTGAACCCTGACCTGCCTCAGCCCAACAGCTCTCCAGCCAGCCATTCCCATGAGCCCTTCCACCTCGCAGGAAGCTGGAGCCCCGTTGCCATTCCTGCCTTCTGCTAAATGGAGCTTTCGTTTACCTTGTATGTCTGTCAAAATGAACCTGTTTTTCCCCCTCCCAAGTGAGTTAAGGTTACTAAATGCAAAATTATAGAAATAATTTTAGGGGTGGAAAGTCTAGTAGAAATTGTTCTAATTTATCCCTGCCACCCACTGTCCAAGTAGTCTCTATGAAGTGACTGTGCTAAGGTTGGAAAGCAAAAATCAAGATGTCATTTTTCTTCTTTCCTCTAGAGTAAAATAGTAAGAGTATTAAACTTATGGCAGAAGAATAATGTATTTAAGAGCGAGATTATTCAGCCTCTTTTGGATATGGCAGCAGGGATTCCTCCGCCAGTCGTCACCCCGGTGCTGGCCAGCACCACGGCCGCCATGAGCAACACCCCAGGTACGCTGCTGTGCTAGAGCCTTGCTTCCCAGATAGAACACGCCTGCCTTTCGGTGACGGTTTACATGGAAGGTAATGACGAGGCCGGGAGGAGAGTTTAAGTTACTGAAAGGGAAAGTAATTTGGAGGAGAAATAAATCAGAAATGATACTTGTGTGTAATTTGTTTCTAAAAACTAGGGAGCTGAACACCGTTGGTCCCTAGAAACATAAAGATAAAAGAGTTAGGGAAATTGGTGTGTCAATTAGGTTTTTCCGGATTTAAATGCCTGTAATCTTTTAAACTCGCATGCAGATCAACTTGATATTGACAGTATACTAGGGAAACTTAATATTATAAGGAACCTGAAAAAATTATTTAATGGAGCCAAGAATGCTTTAGTAATAATCTCAAAGTGTTTCCTGAATTATTTAATTGACATTTACGGGTTTTCTGTCATCCAGGATTTATGTTTGTTAACATTTTGGTATGTATTTAGTTCTCGGTGTGTGTACACACAGATTTTTGAACAGAAATAGTTTATATTATACATACTACTTTATAATTTTTCATTGAAGATTGTGTTTGTGAATTTTCTTCTGTAGTAAGATGTAGTGTTGCTAAGCATCGTAGCCTCCTTTAAAGTAGTTAATTGAAGACAAGCATGGATGATCCTTTTGGTACTTTACCCTGCCTGATTCTGTAATGGGTTTTCAAAATGGGGACAATAGAAGAAAAATATTTATGTATACATTTGTGTAGATTTTGTTAAAGTGGCAGAGCACATTTTTTTCTTTTCAACTGTTATTTCTGTACTTACATATTTATTGGGGGGGGTGTGGTGTATTTTGAAAAAGGAACTCCTGTGACACCTGTGACTCCAGCCAACGTGGTCCAGGGTTTGCCTGATCCGTGGGTATCCCAGATAGCAAATGCAGACACACTTACAGCCGTGGCTCAGATCTTGCAGAGTCCTCAAGGCCAGCAGGTGAGCAGCTTTTTTGTTCCGTTGACAATGATTTAGAACTCATTTTCCTAATGGATTGTTTTATCACGTACCACCTACAGAGTATGTGTTTCTTATTTTGTAAAAGTAGTATCACATTATATAGTACACTGTGTCACTTGTTTTATTCATTTAGTAATGCATCGTGAACACTTTGATTATTAAGTGTTGTTTTTATAACAAATCAATTTTATACCAAGATACTGACTTAGTGCACATAGTTTGTGTCACACATTATTAGCACCTATTGTTGTTACTCCAGTAATGAAACAGGGAGGTCTCCTATCTTAGAGATGTCTTTCCATTGAGTATCTTTGGGGAAGACTGACAGTGAAAAAGTATAGATAGTAATATATGACTTAAAACAGGGTAGATCTTTAAAAAACATTTATTTTTTAAATCCTCACCTGAGGATATATTTATTGATTTTAGAGAGAGAAGGAGAGAGGAAGATAGAGAAACATTGATGGGAGAGAAACATCGATCAGTTGCCTCTGGTAGGCACCCCAACCAGAGGTTGAACTTGCAAAGCTAGGCGTGTGTCCTGACTAGGGATTGAAACTGCATCTTTTTGATGTACGATTGATGCTCCAACCAACTGAGCCACCTGGCCAGGGCAGGGTACATGTTTAACGTGTTTTTGAGGAAGTGGCATTTGAATTGAAACTTGGAATGGCAGGATATGAGGATAGTCCATCCTTAGCATCTCTTTTTTAACCTATCCTTTCAAAAGCAAATTAATTATGATCTGTACAATACAACTTCTTGAACTCTCTTTTCCCACATATTCTTGTGATGTAAGGTTTTGTGTAAGTATTACCTCAGTGAGGCCTTCAAACAGTCCTTTAAAACTGCAGATTCTACCTTTTATTTCCTTAGGCTCCTTTTCACAATCACCTGCCTAATTTTTTTCCTTAGTACTTACTACCTTCTGTTAACGTTGTATAATTTACTTATTTTGTTTATTCTTTGTCTCTTCCCACTGGAATGTAGGCTGCGCAAGGGCAAGGATTTTTGTCTGTTTTGTTCATTGCTGTATCTCCAGTTTCGAGGTTGTAGCAGGTGTTTAGTATTTTTTTTTTTTTTTGTAGGATGAATCATTATATTGGGTATACAAAAGATATTTTAGGGTTGAGTTGTCTGGAGGATGAGGTGGCCTGTGTCTGTAAGTTGTTAGAGACCAAGTTGAAATGGGAGATTCAAGTAGCGGGGGTGGAGGAGTGAGAAATGAAGGATATGCTAAGTAGCGGGGACTCCAGAGATTTTTATGCAGAATCCACGTAATCTGAACAGTACTTCAGTGAATGGAAGAGGGGAGAAGGTCTGAAGACAGGGAGTATCTTATCTTCCAGTAACAATGGCAATGGAAGGGAAGTAATGAATACGTGAAAAATTGTAGGGTTAGGGACTCTCAAAGGACATTTAATCTCAAAAAGGGACCATTCTAGACTTTTAAAAATATAAAAACCAATTTAATTATAGTCATACATTAGATGCAGTTTCTACATTTTTCAGACAGCTGGGAAACTGAATTGATAATACATAAAGTTATTCAATTATTGATTTTATTATACTGATATTTTGAAAATAATATTTAATATATTATTAAATATACAATAAAATTAATATTATTTATTATTATTTATTATATTATTAATATTATTAATATTATTTTCAAAATAATTCATAAATGTTTCCATTTTTAAAATAATTTCAAAATACCAGTATAATAAAATTAATATTATTTATTATAATTTATTATATACATTATATATCATATTATTAATATTATTAATATTATTTTCAGAATAATTCATAAATGTTTCCATTTTTAAAATAATATTTTCAAAATATCAGTATAATAAAATTAATTTTATTATTTGTTATATATATTATATTATTAATATTATTAATATTATTTTCAAAATAATTCATAAATGTTTCCATTTTTTAAAAAGTATCTCTGAGAATAAATGCTTCAGCAGGAGAAGGGATTTTCCAGAAGAAAGAGTACGTACAGGTCAAGGAGACAATAATGTGTGGAATGTGAAGGTCAGAGTAGAGGAAACAGTAGGATCCTGCAGTGGTTCGAACCTGGGTGCGACTGGGGAAAATGGGGATGTCAAAGGGGGCAGTTAAAATGCGCAAAGGAAAGATGCGGCCATCCCTCCCTCCCTCCCTCCCTCCCTCCCTGCCCCCCTCCTTCCTTCCTGTCCCCTTTCTTTCTCCCTTTTCCTCCTTCCCCTTCTTCCTCATTCTCCTTCCTTCCATCCTGTTGTGTAGCTAGCTTCCTCAGTGCAGTAACTCAACTGTCAAATTTTAAAAAATATTTTCTTTGCTATTACATTAGTAGTTTTTGTTTATTTTATAGCTAAACAATTCCTTTGTGTTATAATGGTTCTATTTTAGATAGGCATGAAATTATTTTACTTACTGTCGTCTTGAGTGATGTTGTTACCTTCTCCCACTATAAGTTGAACTTAAAGAGTACAGATGTCTTGTTTAGCAGTAACTTTGCTATTTTTCGTTTTCTTTTATTCTAAACTGATAATGTTTTAGATTTATAACTTGGTTTAGATCTTGATTAGAAAAGTATTAATTACTTCTAAGATGTACTCAGGGTTTACCTAAGTGTAAAATATCTTCTCTATTTTTTAGGAGGGTAGGTAAAGAGGAGGAACGGGATACTTTAAACTCCTGTTGCACTGTTCGCCTTTAATTTCTTTAATTTTGGACTCTGCTCCAAGGACAGATTTCAGATGGCATATTTGAAAGATAGCAGTTGTGGTCAGTGCTTGTCTTTACCGAGGTTAAGAAGTTAATTGAAGAAAGGATGAAGAGCGTACTGAAAAAGTCCGTCTGCTTATGATGAGTTCTTTATCTGGTTTTCATTGAATGAACACTTGTTTAAAATTTTTTGACTTTCCAGAAGCAAGACAGATTTAATAAGGAATGTGCTATCTCTGGCACAGAAAGTCTATTTTTTAAAAAATTAACTGTTATTTTGAGTTAGTTCATATTTTTTTTTCGATCTCCAAAGGCTAGAACGAGTTTTATTGAGTGGAAGTTTTAAATAGGCATTCTTGTAGATAAAACCCATCCCGTTTGTATTGATTTTCCCTCCGTTTCCCTTCCAGTTTCAGCAGTTAATACAGACTTTACAGATACAACAGCAGAAGCCTCAGCCGTCCATTCTGCAGGCCCTGGATGCTGGGCTCGTGGTTCAGCTGCAGGCTCTGACCGCACAGCTGACAGCAGCAGCTGCGGCAGCCAACACCCTCAATCCCTTGGAGCAGGGAGTGTCTTTTAACAAGGTAGGAGGAATGAAGAGACCAGGTCTGTTCTGTGCGAAGTATGGGGGTTTATGTATTACCACATGGGTTCTAATTGCATGTTATCATAGAGCTATTTCCATATCCACTGTACTGTGTAAGATATTACCAGTTTTTCAAAAGGCTAAACCTTCTGAAAGAAACTGAGTAATTTCATAATTCTGCTTGAAACATTTAGAATATTTTTGTTTCCATAAAAATAAAGATTTACCAGACAGTAAAATTGTGAATTCACCATTGAGGCAAATTATTATTTTCCAAAATTTTAAATTTCTTTTTTTGGATGTTACAGATACATTAATTATGGTGTTCTATAATTCTAACCTGCTATATTCAAACTGTCTAGTGTAAGGTCGAAGAACAACTTTTCTACAAGTTATCACTATTCTATAATACTTTGATAAATTGAGGCCTAATTGTATATAGTGTTTTTAAAGTTGAAAACCTTTCATATGTAGTTGTTTGTGTGATACCTTCAGTATTCTTGTTAACTGTGGGAATATTAAAATACCTTGGAGGTGTTATCCATATTATTTTTATTTTTGCTACTATTATTTTCAGCGGAAAATACTGATTTATTGAGTTATTAGATTTTTTAGCTAGCAACTTCCAAGTATAATTTAGTCTGACTCCAAATAGTTACATGACATAAACGTCCTCTAAGTTGATCATTTAGAAAATAGCGGAGCATTCTAAGAAAAACTGTACGCGGAAAAGGTCATTGGTTATAGTCCTAGATGTTTTTTATCAAGCTTTATTACCATTGGCAAGCCACTTAATTTTAATTCTAATATTCTCTTCTATAGAGTATTAGTGTTTACACTGTGTCATGATTTGTTCTGTTACATAAGGCAGTGTATGTCAAAGTACTTTAAAGATCCACTCAAATAAAACGTTTTATTCTAGTAAAACATAAAATGATATGAAACATTGCCATATTGAATGATGCAGGTAAATTAGTGGGATGTCATTGACCTTTAAATAAAATAACATTTGTAACATATTTGTGAGAAGCACTTTTTAATCTGTCTCTTTTCTCCTTACACTCTTTTCTCCTCTAACTCCCTTAGAAGTTGATGGATAGGTTTGATTTTGGGGAAGATACTGAACATAGCGAAGAACCCAAAAAAGAAATTCCAACTTCTCAACTGTAAGTATCATCATGTTTTTCTTTATAACCATAATGTTTCCCTAATTTTTATAAACATTGGATGGGATGATGCATTCTGAACTACTAGGTATACTGAATAAGTTAGGCTATTATTTCAGAACAGCCTAAGTACTTTAACATTTGCTCTAACATTACAGAATGATGGTAGGGTTGCTGTCTTGTTATCGTTGCCTTGCTATATTATTTGTGACTCTCAGATCTTTGCAAATAGTTGGACTACATCAAAAGTCTTTATAGAAATATTGATAGAGCTAGTTGTGGTATTCTCTACGTCTGTATTAGCCTTTAAGTTACTTAACTCTTTGTAAGAATATTTGAAATACTAGGAAAGAAACTTGCTTCTAGTGCTGGGAAGTATACCAAATTCTAGGAGTGTATCAGGCTAATCAGAAGTAAGAATTAGGGTTGTAGGGATTTTGTGTTTTTTTTTTAAAGAAATTGATTGTATGTTTTTATTTAGATCAGTTATTTTTTTTCCAAGCAATTTTTTCAGAGCCCTAGGTTTTGTTGAGGGTTTGTAAGAGCAACACTGGGGAGAACTTTCTTGGGGATGGTATGAAAGGGGATAATGAATGGGGAGAGCCTCTGGGAATCTTGTTTCAAATAGGTTATTAGTTTTTTCTATTGAGGTAATATATTTAAGGATTTATTTATATAATATAAAATGCAAATATATTCTTTTGATACAGAGATCCTACTTGAAAAATTCAAAACTAATATTTTAGATTATTAATTGTGAAGTTAGAAGAAGCATTCGAAATTATGTGTATCAGTTTCCTGAACAATGTAAGAGTCATCTTTAACAGTCCTGATAACAGGATATTTATGCAGTGTGGCAGTGCCTTTCATTTATAAGAATTTAAGTAATTGTTATTGTTGTATGTTACTTGGTTACTGAATCCTGTTTTGATTTGCCTTCTACACATCTGTTTTGCTTTCTGAAGCAAGGAAACAAATTTGCTCCATTATCTTTTGACATAGCTCTTTAATTTTTGAAGATAGGTGTCATTCTTCCCCTTAGGCTTATCTGTTCCAGATGACATAATCTTTTTTCCCCAAGACTTCTCACTATCCTCATTGTTTTTTTTTGGGATGTCCTCTTTTTTGTTTTACCTTGTGGCACACAGAATTCCAGGTGTATTCCAGGTGTGAATTTCCTAGAGCATAGTTAACTTATTTCCTCTGACCTAAACATTGTTTCTGTTAACATACCTAATGTGAATTCCTTTCTAGAGAAAGAAAATTTTATGAAGTTTGTTGTCAGTTATAATTACAGATTTTATATGTACTGATAGAACATTTTCCCCACTATTTCATAGTTAGAGAAGTTAAAGTGACAATGTTTAAACACTGTTGATAGAAGTGTTTTATTGAACTTTTCTTAAAATAGTCTGTTGTAAAATGTATAATTTATTTGTATTTAATAGTGTGAGATAATATTAGCAGATCTTCATCAAAGTATCTCTAACATGTTATCTATTGAACTTTTGTTGAGTATGTTTCTGGTTGAGTCTGGTTGAGCATATTTCTGAGGTATTCCATTTTCTTATTAATATTCTAAAAGTAAAAATTGTCGTAGAATGTATTTCATTTATTTGGCATTGGGGATTTGAATACTCAGTTATTTTTATATTATCTTTATTGGGTTTTAAAATATATTTCCACTTGTTTTTCCTTTTAGTTCTCATGTTTCAGAATCTGTGAACAATTCCATTTTTCATCAGATAGCAGAGCAACTACAGCAGCAAAACCTTGAACATCTCAGGCAGCAGCTCTTGGAACAGCAACAGCCTCAAAAGGTTTGCGACTCCATCTTGTGGTCTTTAGGGGTATTGCTGTCTACATCCTAAATGGGTGTGGCTTAAGTGTGGCGATTTTTTTTTCTTTCACTATTACTAGGAAGGTCAGTCCTTTTAGGATCTTTACAGTTTTTTCTATAATCAAAGTGTACTCTAGAAACTTACGAATTGATTGAGAACAATGTAGAAATTAATTTCAGTATACTACTGGAGGTGGAGAACAGAAAACAGAGATGGTGTTTCAGTGCTACAACTTAGTCCCTCTCCCTTTAGCTCCCTGTCAAGCGAGGCAGTGATGGTTTTCCTGTTGCCGATGGTGGTGACGACAGAGTAGATCGCTGCCTTTACTTAGGCTATTACCATGTGGCATGAACTTTCTTAAGTGTAATTACATTTAATGCTGACGAGATAGGCCTTTTGACATCCATTTTACACCATAGGAAATTGAAGTTCAGTGAAATGAAACATCTAATCTGTCTAATATTGAAAACTTTCTGATGAAAATAAATTTAATGCAATATCACAAACATTTTAAAGTAAGCATTGTTAGACATGATATGCACAGAGGTGATCAGAAAAGCAAGACCTCAAGTAACCTCTTCTCTAATGGAGCACGAGTTTCTGTGCAAACACAGGCAGAATTCTAGTTCCTGTAACAGGTACAAGTGAAGGACTACGGAACTATGGAAGGGGGAGAGTTACTTTAGATCAAAGGGGTGTAGTGAGCCGTAGACGCTGCTCAGGTCTGACTTTGATCTTTTGATGCAAATAGTAAAAATAAAATGAGTATTAATGATATTTGCTAGCCTGGAATGTATACCTAGAATTATGAGAATGGATTTCCATTCCTTATTTTGAAGAAAAATTCTGATTATACATGTTTGGAGTAGGTACCGTATTTATGTCAGATACAGATCTGCCTGAGAATTCAGGAAGTTGAAGATAGAGAAGAACATTCGGATGTTTAAAGAAAAACACAAACTTTAATTCAAGGAAAAGAAACAGGTTGTCAGGGATACAATTTTAAAAAATCACAGTTTTTACAGAGGCAAGAGATGGTAGTGGTGGAAGAGTTCATCCAGATAATCAGGGTTGTTCATTCATGAAAGGGACACTTTGGAATTGCCTTGGTTTCAGTTTCATTTCACAAGGTTTGGAAGAAGCAGTAAAATTGAGGTAAAACTCTTGACCAGCTTATACTGAAGACCAACTTACTGAATGAAAGGTGAAAGTTAATACGAACTTGAGATTAAAAATCTCAGTCCGCTCCCCCAAAGCTTTCAGCTTAGTTAACTCTAAACACTATCTCTAAAATTTCAGAAAACATAGTAATAGTACCTCTTTGAATGGAGTTAGATGTTCTTAAAAGCTTTGTTGTTCAAAAATGAATGATGAAGAGAAGGGAGTGGTGAAGCAAAACAACTTTTCTAATGCATAAAGTGGATAGTGTTTAAAACAAATTTAGAATTGAGAGGTGTATCCACAGAGCAACAAATTGGGTAAATTGGGTAATTGGCTCCACTAATCCAAATGCCTTACTGCATTTAAGATATGGTGAAATAAGTAGAAAAATTAAGCATTTTTATTTGCTGGTAAGCTCAATATGGCTGTCTAAAAGTTTCTGTAATGTCTTAGGGAGAAGAGTAGGATTTCTAGTGTCACTCTAAACATGGCAGCCCTGACCACACATGTAGGCTGCCATTGTGTATCTTTGATGATATAATCCCCTTATTAATTTTGATAGTTTATGTTTTCCACAATTAAAATTTTATTTGAAGACCTACTTGATTTTATCATTCTATTCTAAAATTATAGTCCTCACCTTTTATCATGTTCCATGCTTTAAGTGAATTTGGATTTAAACAGAAGATTAGGGTTAGATTGACTTTAAAAAAGTAAGCATGGCATTTCTTCACGTGTTGGACTTCTTTTAAAAGATTGTCATTTTTGTGTGCTTGTTTTTCTTCGTGATGGTATTCACAATTTCCCAATGTCTGTGTATTTGCACATTCTCAAAAGGCAACCCCTCAGGACAGTCAAGAGGGAACCTTTGGGTCAGAGCACTCCGCGTCGCCGTCACAAGGAAGCAGTCAGCAGCACTTCCTTGAACCGGAAGCAAATTTGGATGATTCCATAGACATTCAGCAGCAGGTAAAAAGCAAATGCTTTTCTGGGTCATAAGTTTATAAATTAATTAGAGAAAAATATTACAGAAGATGGTAATTTTTACTTTAGGTAGAATATTACTTATGTAAAATAATGGTAATGTCTTGAGTGTTTGTGCCCCCAGGCTAAGCTCTGCAATCCGACCATTTTACTATTAGACATTAATGCCACTGCGGGGAACATTTTGTAAAGCAGAATTGTCACCATGTACTGAATCTCAACCATTTTGTTTGTTTGCTGTTCTTTTGACTTCTAAGGACATGGATATAGATGAAGGGCAAGAGGGAGTGGAAGAGGAGGTCTTCGAACAAGAAGCAAAGAAAGTGGCCGTTCGCTCGAGATCGAGAACACATTCACGCTCTCGTTCAAGGTTCTATATAATATTTAGAAATAGTCATGTGCAAACTTTTAAAATGTCGGCTTTATTTCTTTACACCAAGATTAAAGGAAATGTTTTTCTTAGAAGGACATGTCTCAGAAAAGTAATGCAGAATTTGAAAAACAGGAAATACTTTGTCGGCCCTGGCCGGGTGGTTCAGTTGGTTAGAGCATTGTCCTAATTCGCCAAGGTTGCAGGTTCAGGGCCTAGTCAGGGCACATACAATGATCAGCCAATGAATTCATAAATAAGTGGAACAACAATCTTATGATTCTCTCTCTCTCTCTCTCTAAAAACAACAACAAAGAGCTCTGTTTTTAATTGGGTATATCTGTGGCCAGTTATTTGAATAATATACATAAATCACAGTCATATCGTGAGACTTTGATTTTGTAGTATACCTGATTGTAGTTAATAATACTTGGATGACATCCACCTTTTAGGACATTAATGCCTCTGAACCACAGTTAAATCAGGGTGTAGAGGAACAGTTTCAGAAATTACTGTATTTCTTACATTCCATTTCACCTCATAATAATACCAAAAATGATCATAAAGGTAAAGCTACGTAAATTATTTTTATGAACAGTAAAGTAAGCATAATATCAAACTAATTATATAACATCCTCCAAATGTTTTGTGTGTGTGGGATTTTCAGCGTGGCTAAGGCACATTAATGTACATGCTCATTCAAATTTGAGCTGAAGATACTTTGTCTTAACCTGGTAAATTTTTGTGTAGCATGTAGTAGACATTGTTTTTACTACAAACTATCTTAAAACTGAGTCATTGGTCCTTAACATTTTTTATGCCCTGTGTTCTATACATGGGTACCCTGGAAATGTTTACAGTAAATGCTAGAAGAGGAGGCAGTGTTTTTTACCACTTCTTTGGTCATTTCTTATTTGTTTCGAAATGTTATTTGTATTTACCTCTTGTAAATGAGATCCTGTCAATTCAGCTTTCTGTAAATCCACCTGGTGTCACTGACTGATCTGGCTAAAGCAGTTACAGTGTTAGTGCTGAAAACTTTGTGGTAGCATAGCCAGCCCCTTCTTTATTTCCTCCTTAGTAAGCATTTTGGAGAAAAGTAAGTGGCATATGGTTGACAGGAAAAAAGAAAGAGTGTTTCAGTATCACTTACATGTTAACGGCAAGCACCATGAAATGTTACAGAAGTCGAAAATTTTACAGAAGTCGAAAGCTTGTAAGCAGAAATATAGTGGCCTGATAATTTGCTGGAGCTATTCTTTGTTTCTTACTTTTAAGAATGTAACATTTTGTTACCTCCTAAAGGATATTTTTACTTTCTTGAGTTTTTCATCCCTGTTTTTGACTCTGAAGAGTAAGTTGGAAGACACTAAGAGGACGTGAGCCCTTTCTAGGATCTCATTCTCCTGTTCTTCTTGGTTGTGGATAATAATCGACTCAGTAGGAATTACTTTAAAAAAAAAACAACAACATTCGGCTTGTGTGGACCTGAGCAGGACAGAGATCTGAAAAAATGCATGTTTGATACGTGATTTACTTAAATCTTATTTTGAGGTAGATAAATGTAAGGCGACCATTCCCCCCCCCCTTAAAAAAAAAGTAAAAATGTGATAGAAAAACAAGGTCATTACCAATAAAGTCTTTTTTTTCTTTTTAGATCACCCAGAAAACGGAGGTCCAGGTCACGATCGGGGTCTCGGAAGCGCAAGCACCGGAAGCGGTCGCGCTCACGCTCCAGGGAGCGGAAGAGGAAGTCCTCGCGCTCCTACTCCAGCGAGAGGCGGGCCCGCGAGCGGGAGAAGGAGCGGCAGAAGAAGGGGCTGCCGCCGGTCAGGTCCAAGACGCTGAGTGGTGAGTGGCCGGGGTGCTTTCAGCGAGCTCGATGTCGGCAAATACGAGGACAGTAGCTGTCTGCTGCAGTCTCTGCGTCTTACAGTAAGACTGAGAATTTGGAAAGTGGTTTGGTCAATGAGTGGTTTTGTCCGTGGTTGTTATAATGTGATGGGGAGAAAAGAAAAGGGAACAGTTTCTACTTAAATACTAAGGTCAGTGACAGTTGATTTTTTAAAAAATACAAGATTATAAAATAGAAGACTGGAGTAATGACATATAAAGTGGGCCTAGAGCACAGTGTTTAGTATGTGGACACGGTGACTTCTGTGCATAATGTCCTAACTGGTGAACCGTCAGGTCTGTAGGAGCAATTGTTACAGGAAGCATGTAAATTTTAAAGCTAATTACAAATGTAATTGTATCGAAGGAGTGATTCCTAATGTATAAACTTCCCCTCCTTTATATGTTCATCTATAATATATGATTAAAACAACTGTGATATTAGTGGGAGTTTATTTTAGGAGAGGGTAGGGGAGAGTTCACTAAGTAGGATTGTGATATGAATGGATACCTAAGATTTTAGTTGATTTTTAAATATAACAGATAGAAATGTCATTTAACACCTATTTTAAATATGCCATCTTAAATGTTAATGTTATTGTTAGTAGAGCTTTTTCCTTAGCACCTTGAAAAAAGTAACTGTGATTGAGGTCATTTGTCTCTATGTCTTAACAGTATGCAGTACTACTCTCTGGGTTGGTCAGGTGGACAAGAAGGCCACGCAGCAGGATTTAACCAACCTTTTTGAGGAGTTTGGACAAATTGAATCCATTAATGTAAGTATCAGTTGTTGAAAAATAAAGTTAAAAAGAATAGGGTTGTCACTCATACAGAGAGTCATTTTGGTTCCTAATTAGTCAATTGTACCTGCTGTTACACATCTTTACAAGGATCGTCCGACTTTCATCAGTTCTGTGTATATTCTGCTGCTGTTCATTGCCTCGCTTAATTAATTTTTAAAATGGAATTCTCAACAGAAATTCCTAGGGGATTTATAGCAGTGTAGCGCTTGATTCCTAAAAACGTCAAATGGTTGAGTTGCAGGTACTACTGTGATCTAGTTTAATTCCTTTTTTAGAAAAAGAAAATGAGGAAACTGAGCCCCACAGAATTGTACTCCCATGCACATAAGCACGTAGGTAGTTTGGAGACGTAGCTGGACTTGGAGTCCCTGTCTTTTGCCAGCCTCCTCCCTGTCCTCCCTCCCCATCCCTGTCCTTCCTCTGAAAGCCAACCTTAGACCAGAAGACCTGTGTGGCCAGGGCATCTCCAGTCATTGGAGCTTAACGTCTTCACTCCTCAGCTTAGTCTTTCAGCAATTCCGCCCCACCCACTATCCTCCTTTGAATATTTTCTTCTTGAAAGGCTGTTGTTTTTCCCTGGGGCCAAAACTAAGTAAAGAAATGCTTTATGTTTGTTTGTTTGTTTGTTTGTTGACACTTAAAATGAACTAACTCTATGATTGTATTTAGTGCTATGTCTATTTACTGGAAAATTAGCTGGTTTTCCTTTCTAGTGTTAGACCCCAACATTCTTTATATGCCCAAACTTGACTTTTCTGTATTAATAATAGCATTCTTTATTTGAATTGAATTTGAACATTTTGTATTTTACTTTCAACTGTGTTTGATCTGATTGGAGGAGTCTCGCGAGATGCTTGGTTAGTAATTCAAATATCTTTTAATTTACCAGTGAAGAAACTAAGTGATTTGCCTGAGTTACACAGATAATAAATTGGTGATTGGTTAATAAGTAGGTGATTGATTGAGAGTTTCAACTAGTTATTTCAGATTCCTCTTTCTACACATTGAGAGGGCTGTAGGTATTTCAAATTTCACCTGTCAAACATAACTGTCATTCAGAATCCATGAACATATAACTTCTAAATTTTTTTCTGATTGCTCCCTGCCCTCAAACTAGAGGTTCTCAGCCCTCGCTGCATATCAGAAATGCGTCGACATGTGAAAAAACAGATGCCCGTGGTCAGTGTCTGTAGAGGCTTGTTACAGTGCTGTAAAGCTAGCGCCGCTGCACTGAGCAGATCCTGAATCCAAGGCGCGTTTTGGGTTTTCACCTCTTTTGTGATGTTTGCAGTCTTTCTTATATCAGTCATTTGGGCATTAGTTTCCCTTGTCTTCCTCCTCTTCTGTTACCTTTTAAAAGCATAGTAATCACCATGTGATTTAGTTTGGACTAGTTTTATGGGAGATGCAAGACTGCATGGAGCTGGGATAAGCTGTGTAGCTGAGGGCCCTTGCACCCACCAGCGTGCCAACCAACCCCACTGTGAATGAGAGCACCCTTGACAACAGACAGAACCAGCTGACCCCGATCAGGAGAAGTGCACAGCTCAACTGCAGAATTATAAATGAAGTAAAAGGGGCCAAGATGCCAGTGAGGGAATAAGGACTCTTAGAAAGAGGAGATAATAAACATGAGCTACGTGGAAAAAAACATATCAGGTCCACATGATGCCACGGAGAGCAATGGACCCTCTGCCTGGTGTGTCTTTCCGTAACAAGCCCAGAAGAAAGTCTGCTTTCTAGGAATCCTTCCCTGACTACCATAACTGCTGGGGACCCTTAGTCCTGGGGATCCACTAGATTCATTGACTCGACACCTCATTTGGCGCATCACGTTCTAGCTGGGACTTACCCGGTAGCTCTCCGTGTGCCTCTCGTCTTTCCCAGTTGGAACTTGGAGGTGGTCAGGGCCCCATCTTTTTTTATTTGTATTTCCCACCGTGTCAACAATAGGACTTCGCATATTATAGAGACAAAACAAATATTTGTACATCTGAAGTATTTTGCATATAAATAATAGAACATTTTATATGAAAAAAACAAAAGCGTAGGCTTTATAAATAATAGGCACTGGGTTACTTTGTGAACTGAATATACCAAATGGCTAGTGATAAAATCTGGGATTTGAAAAATTGGTAATAAGATTTAGAAATCTTTTACTTGGTTTTAGGGGAGTTTGAGGACTGTTAGGTTTAGCATTTAATAGGTCATTAGAGAGTTTGAAGAAAATGTTTTCAGTGGGTTGGTAAGGAGTGGGTATACATCATGGGAGTTGAAGTATGTAGGGGTTGGGTAGACTTCTCTTTGGATAGGTTTGGTGTTAAAGTGACAGTAGCTCGAAGTGCTGGTACGACCAAGGGAAAGGTTTTTATTTATTTTGACAAATAGAGCTTAGGAGATACTGAGTTATAGTAAAATGATAGAATACCTTTTGAGTTCTTCAGAAGAAATTGAAATGCTCTCTGTTTTTCTGAATTAATACATTAAGGATCATCTTATGATCTGATAGTCTGTTGAATAGTTAAATGCTTTGTAAATAAAGCTCTTAGATCCTTACAACTGAGGCTGTTTTGGTATTCATTTTAAAATCTAGTTCCAGAAGTACTTGGACAAAATTAAGTTTTCTAAAATTCAGAAGCTTTATTTTTATCATTTGTTGTAGATTATGGATTTTGTATTAGGGATAAGATACTTACCCAAAACAAAAATTCTTCATACATTACTCAATATAACATTGGAAAAAATTGACCTAACACTGTGAATAAAGGAATTCTATGCCTTCAAATATGTTGGTCATATAATACTATTTTTCTTTCATTAGGTAGTATTGTATGCATGTCTTTATACTTTTTGAAATAGTTTTTACTGTGTATCAGAGAAACTTTTAATTTATGTGATTATTTAAGATTTCATGTACATCATGGCTTAGAATGAGATCCAACTAACTTTTGAATTTGGGGATTTTTTAAAAACTAAGTCATTAGTTGCACATGAATTGAACCAATAAACAGATAGCTGGAGGAAGAAAAGGGAAGGCAATTCAGCATTTGTCAGTAGTCAGTGTTCTGTTCCATTAAAACCCTAAAATGCCAGAATGAATTGTGCTCCTTATACCCCTTCTGAAGTGAATGTTTTTTTTTATGTAGATGATTCCTCCCCGGGGCTGTGCTTATGTCTGCATGGTTCATCGACAAGATGCATTTCGGGCGCTTCAGAAACTCAGTTCGGGGTCGTATAAAATTGGGTCCAAGGTCATTAAGGTGAGACTGGGGGAGGAGGGAAACGTGGCTTTTGTTTTGTTGGATTCTTCGAATGTTTCTGTATTTAATTCTTTTTTTTTTTTTTAATGTTTTGGGCAAACTGACAAATTTATTATTTCAGTATTGTTGAGTTATTGAAGTAGATATAGGTAAAACAATAACCAGATTTAGTCAAACAGTTCTTTTACGTCACACGTGGACAGGTCACCATTTTATGAGCAGATCTTTTTAATTTATATAAGTTCGTCTTTACTTCTCAGTGCTTCCTAATCATACCCCTTAATTATAGTATTGATTTCTCCTTAACTTCTTGTCTTATATAACTCAGGCCCTTATAAAGGGTTTATTTTTATTTTCCTCTTAGTCCTTAAACTGAGTATTATGTATTTTTCCAATTTTACTTCTTATGACTAATTTACACTTCACTTCTATTTGGAGATAATTTATTCATTCCATCAGTGTCTGCAGCTTAATTAGAAACTTGAACATAACTGCTTTCAAGGGAGTTAATGTGCCCATGCTTTGTCACTCATTGCAGAGTCTCTATAAACTAAAGTGTCTGTCACTGGTCCCTTTCCTGTTTTCTGGAGTACCGACAGTTTGTTTAAGTTATAATAGCTATTTCAATTATCAGTAATGTAGCTTGACATCTTTATGGTGAAAAGTAGATTTGGATATTGTTCCTCAAAGTGTGTTTCAAAGTTACAGTAAGAAGTGGAAATAAGTCTCATGAACACCATCAGTATCTAGTGCAGGTTGTATTTTACAAACAAAAACAGAACATGGAGAAATTTTTCATGGCTACTGTTGTTTCAGCAATGATGTCATACCTGTCCACTGGTTTTTAAAACTAGCTTTATTTGTAGTTACACTGTCCACATGTTTTTGAATGTTTCACCTTGTTTTTACTGTATTTATAAGCTTTCTTTTTTCCTTTCCTCATTCCTGATAGATTGCTTGGGCTTTAAACAAGGGTGTAAAAACAGAATACAAACAATTCTGGGATGTGGATCTTGGAGTGACATATATACCATGGGAAAAAGTTAAAGTGGATGACTTGGAGGGTTTTGCAGAAGGAGGCATGATTGACCAGGAAACTGTAAATACTGGTAAGAACCCTAAGGGTGCTTTTATTGTTTTAAAAAAAGTACACTTAAAAGATTGTAACTGATAGGAGTTTTCCATGATAGGGTGAATTGTGATTGTTCTAGCTCCTGGATTCTTCACCCCAAAAAGAGAAAAAATACAAAACACTGTAGTGTTCAGTGTACATGCTTGATAGGTCCTGTTTTGTAGTGTCAGAGGAGGATAGGTGGTGTTTTCGAAGCCTACAGATGTAGCATTTTTCATGCTTGTCTTTAACAATATTTTTCTGTCTTAAGAAAGAGTTGTATACTGTATGAAGGTTTTTTTTTAAGTAAATATTTCAATTCCTTGAGTTTAAATGAGAATTGGAGATTTCAGAAGCTTCTTTGAAAAACTTCCCGGATTACTTTGATTGGTATCCATGTTGAGATTGGCAGGAACAGACTCTGTTTAGAGAGCTGTGTTTCATATGCATGCAGTTTGAGAATGCTTCTAACACATGATCTTCTGGCTTACTCTTTTTAAAAACTTGTCTTTTTTATTTTTAAAAATTTCATTAAAAATTATTATCAATTATAAACATTAAAAAATCTTAAAAGAGTTGAAATGTGATATGTTATTTCTTCACATATTTTTAGCATAATGAGCTAATTTTTAGAATATTTTTGTTCTTAGGCCAGTGCATATATTCAGACACTTTTTTGGGTGTTTTCTTGTCAGTTTCTCTTTTTATTTCTTATGATGTTTCTCCAGAATATTTATTCATTTAACAAATATTTTATTTTTGCTCTTTGCCAGGCATGATTTTAGGAATTGGGATTACAGCAGTGAGGCAGGCAGATGGACACCCTCCCTCTCCTGTAGTGCACACTGTAGTACAGAGGTCCACACCTCTAGCCTCCGGGCCAGACCTTGCCAGCAGTCTGGTCTGTACCAGTTTATAGAACACACAGGCGTGCTCACTTGCAACAGAGAACATACAGCCCGCAAAGTCTAAACTTCTTTAGTGTAGGAAAAGTTTGCCAACCATGCTCTAAAGAAAGACCATGAACAAAAGACATAAACTACACAGCACTTCTGTGTTGCTAGGTTTCATGAGATATATCAGAGAAGGGGGATGGGCAGTTTAGGTGTGGAGATAATTCAGTGTAAGTGATTGAAGGTCTAATGGAGAGGGTGGTATTTGAAGGGGTGAGACGTGGGGCCACCTGGGGAAAGAACATTCCATATAGAGGTACAGCAAGTGCAAAGTCTATTTAAAAAATCATGAGACCGGCATGACTTGAGCAGAGTAAGGGAGGAGTGTGTAGTAGGAGATGCAGTCAGAGAGAGAGGGCGGGGGGGAGGATGAAGAAGTCATGCAAAGTCTTAGCAGTCATTATAACGGCTTCGCTCCTTAATCTGAGGGAGATGGAGGACCACTGGAGGAACCATCAGAGCTTCTTTGTTCTATTTTTGCCTAGCCGAATAATATTCAGAAAGATCATTCTGTATTGGGTTAGTATTTGTTGCTCTTCCCTTGTGACAAAATATGGAATAAGGTTGGTTCCTCTTGTGTCAGACAGCCTTTGAGATACGTATGTTATGTTCCTTCTGTTTTCTCTAGACCATATATTTCAACATCTTCCATTTCTGGCTCATGTCATGCTTTGGACTCCTTAGTATCCTAATCAGATTTATCTGGGCAAAAACCTAGATTGGCACCTATAGTTGTGAACAAATCTTAAAGATAGGTGTGCCAGGTGGTTGAAGGAATTAGACAAGCATGGAATAAATATGTACATAGAAGTAAGATTAAAAGTTGCACCTATCTGGAGGAAATCAATTCCAAATGTTTTGTTTAGAGTGGGAAACTGTGAAAACCTCAGAACCTGTTAAAGAGACCGTCCAAACAACTCAAAGCCCACCTCCAGTTGAAAAGGAGACAGTGGTCACAACCCAGGCAGAGGTTTTTCCTCCACCTGTTGCTATGTTACAGGTTAGTGCTGGGTGGTTTTGTGGTTGAATGTTTTGTTTTAATTTCTGTTTTTACTCATGTATTTAATTTATAAAGCTGGAAGGAAGGTGTCTGAAACGGAATAAAAATGAGTTATATCAAACATTTCTTTTTTCAGAAAAAATATTTTATAGATGGTCTAATTTATATGTAAGTATTTATTTATTGAATAGATGATTACTAATTGTCTGCTCTGTAACATTTACTGTTTTAGGCACCTGAGATTGGGGTGAATCAGTGCAGGGGGGGGAAACGAACTCAAACCCCTGCCCTTTTGGACCTTTTGTTCTCAAAAAGGGAGACAGAAAATATAAAGTAAATAAGGTTATGAGATACTGTGTAAGGAAAAAGATAGTTTAAGGGTGATCAGCCTGGATAGGTGATACAGTCTTAAATAACATGGTCACGGTAGATAATTGAGAATGAGACATTTGAGCAACATCTTCAAGTTCCTGAGAGAACTAACCATCTGGCTATCCAAGGAAAAGGCCCTAGGCCGGGAGCATGCTTGGTGTGTTCCAGGAATAGCAAGTGGGCTAGGCTACAGTGAGTGAGAGGCAGCCCGAGTAGAAAGGAGACCTAGAAGGACTTGGGTGTTCTCTCTGAGATGTCAAGCCTTTGGAGGATTTGAAGGAAGAAGTGTCTTGACCTGACACAAAGTTTTAAAGGATTTTACTGGATACTGTTTTGAGAATAGACTAGTGGGCACTGATGAAAGCAGGGAGACCAGTGAAAAGGCAGTTGGAGAAATCCAGGCGTGAGATGACGATGACTCAGACAAGACTGATGGCCGTGGAGGAAGGAGAAGTGGTGGGATAGTAGGTGTTTTGGTGGTCTGACCAATGGGACCTCATGGCACGGTTCGATTTCCGAGTTGTGAGAAAGCAGAGGCAAGGCTTTCTTTTCAGTCTGAGAAATTGGACAGATGGAGTTACTGCTATCCGAAAGGGGGAAAGTCTGTGGGAAGAGTTCATTCGGGAAGAACAATTGGGAGTTCAGTTTTGGGTATATGAGGTGTCTTCCAGACAGCGAAGTTAAGATGTTGAATAGACCATTGATACAATAGGAAGTTTAGAAGAAAGGTACAACAGTAGTGCAGATAAATATTTATTTGGGAACTATTGTACCTAGGATGAGTACAAAGTTTTTATGCTAGTAGTAGAAAATAAATTTATGAGAAGTTGGGAGTCGTTTTAAAGCCATTGTTGACATGCTTTCTGGTGGTAGGTTACAAAACAGTGGTGGGTGTTATAAACATAGTGGAAAATGGCAATTTAAAATTGAGTCTGATACACTGTTCAAATAGGTGCCCATTACTTTCCATTACTTGAATGTTAGATTCCACAATTTCCATGTGTACTGTCAAATAATAAATAATGCCTTTCTTTCACCCCGAGTAGGCTTACTTACAAGTAGACAAAAAGGAAAAAGCAAAGCAGCTTAATATAATGGTATTTGTTGCCTTCCTAAACAAAAACAGAAATAGTTTACCTTTAGATATTCCAAGATGTGATCATTGCAGATGGATAAAATGATTTATGGACGTTCTGTTTTCTGCCCGCAAAGATTCCAGTAGCACCAGCTGTGCCTGCAGTTAGTCTAGTCCCACCCGCATTTCCTGTGTCCATGCCGGTTCCTCCTCCAGGCTTCAGTCCGATCCCTCCGCCTCCTTTTCTGCGAGCAAGTTTCAACCCTTCACAGCCACCTCCTGGTAAGGAAATTCTGTCTTACTAAAGGAACTCTACGTAGAATAGTACCCGAACTGTTCTTTGTCCAGGCTAAGGTGCTGTGGAGCAGTGGCTTTTCAAACCTGAGCATGCGCTGGAGTCACTTGCAGGGCATGGGAGGCAGTCATAGCTGGGCCGGCCTCGTTCACTTCAGTGTGACTGACGGGGGACAGGATGCTGCCTTTCCGCCAAGCCCCCCGGGTGGTGTAGACCATCGGAGGACCGTGCTTGAAGAAGCACCGCCAGGGAGGAGAAAAGGGGTCCTTTACAATTCCTGACGTGCTCTTAAACTAGTGTAAATTTTACGTTGAAATTTTTTAAAGTTAATCCTCATACGAGGATATGGTTACTGTTTTCAGTTTTTGCTTTGTTTTTTTCTGTTTTGTTTTTTTAGAGATAGGGGAGGGAAAGAGGGGAGAGAGAAAAAGAAATACATAGATACATACATGCACATTCATGCATATGTGTGTGTGTGTCAGATTGCCTCCCTTGTCTGCTGTGGCGAGGGATCAAACCTGCAGCCTAGGTGTGTGCCGTGACCAGGCATCAAACCTGCAGCATTCTGGTGCACAGGATGATGCTACAAGCAACTGAGCCGCCCAGCCAGGGCTAGAAATAGTATCTTAAAATGCTAATTGAATCCGTAATACATTTTTTGATCTAATTGTTGATGAAAGTTGCTTCAGTGCTTCAGTCAGTGTTTCTAGGTAAAAACTATAGTTCATGTAAGTAACATCAATTAGATATAAATAATTGCTTATATAGAATTATTTGCCTATTACAGAAATGAGGTACTATAACTTGATTTTTGTAATTTAAGTTTTTAGCCGTTAAATAGAGTTCCTGAAAATATTAACAAGGCCAAAAAGTGAATTCATTGTTTGAAAGTGGTTGTAATTCATTTGTCTTACAAATTTTAAAATTACAGTTTAATACATAATTTGAAATTGGTACAGATTTTAATTAGAATCTTGTCTGTGTATTTTACATACTTGAAAATTACTCTTGTGAAATATTTTCTGTATTTGTGATTTTAAAAATAAAAATTTTATTCAGAAGATGTTTAAATGATTATTTCAAACACCATACCATGTAGACTTGATAAAGTCTTTGTCTAGCATTCAGTTGTTGAAAATCATATATTTTTCTTATTTTCTTATTTTCAGCAGCTGTTTCTAATTGGGTTTAATGTTAGCTCTGTACTTTAAAAATGCTAGGAAGCAGGTTTATAGTTTGATCATTTGATATTTAAAATCATGGAACAGCCAGTATTAAATTAAAGATTTATTTTAATGCTGAAAACATAACAACCAAGGTTAATGAAAACATTTGATCTAGTGGGTAAACATCATACATATCAAAGCCATACAGTAGCATTTTTTACAGATGATGTTGTATGTAATGTCGGCAACCTGAAATGCAGTGTCCAACTCCCCAGGCAGTTATTCCCAATGCTAACGCATAAACAGGCTGCCTGGCTTATATTCCTCTTTAATTTTGTGGCATTACTAGAGAGTGCCACAGGACTTCAGCAAGTGGGTGAAAAATAGGATTGCTCAGAGGAGGATCTTTGTGCGTTACTTAGCTTACTCTATTACTTTACTACGGATCAAATAAGGTAGTATGTGTAAAAGTAATTTTTAAAATGGAAGATACACTCACAGATACGAGATTGCAGTAATGAAAGACTTTTGTAGGAAAGTAGGACTTCACTTAGAGCTATTGAAATCTTTGATTTAAAAGAAGTAACTTTTCCTATGCTATTTTATTTGGGGTCTTTTTTTCCAATGTAGGTTTCATGCCACCTCCAGTCCCACCACCTGCTGTACCACCACCTACTATCCCACCAGTAGTACCAACACGTGAGTTTTCCGTTTTAGAGTTTTCTTAATTCCTGGTAGCGTTAATGCGTCATTTCTCATTTTTGTGAATTATTGTTCATTTTTTATGATGAAAGTTTCCATACATGCATTTCTTTTTTTGCTAAATTACTCTAAAATGTTAACAGCATCATTTGACAGTCCCTGTTCAGATTCACTCTCTTGTCTCAAAATATCTTTTTTATGATTGTTTCTTTTAGTCAAAATTCAGAGAAGGGCCTCCACGTCATATCTGTGTGTGTGTGTATGTGTGTTAAATATCTTAATCTAGAGTAGTACTGCTCAAACCTCTTTTTTTTAGTTCTTCATATCTTTCACTTGTCGGAGAAACAGTTCACTTCTATGTGCAAGATTTCAAATAATGAAAAAAAAAATTTTTTTTTTTTTTGCTTCTTTGTGGCACTGAATCTGTTCCTCTAACTCTTTGAATTTCCTGTAAATAGGAAATTTTTAGCACAAAAGCTTGCTTTGATTTCACTTCAACCTTTGGTGAGAATTCTTAAAGGTGGAGTGCTGTAACTCTGATATCACATCATATCAGGAGCTATGCAGTGCCTCTTTCTCCTTAGATGGAGTTGAGGTGCACCAGAACATTCAGGTAGTCGTGATTGAAATGTTTGCCTTCAGATTTGCATCTGATGGTTTCATTCATTGATCGTTATTACTTAAATACTTTTCATTAGTTTCAAAGTGGTTTTTATTTTTGTAATTCCTGACATATTTCTTAGCTAGAATTTTTCTGTAAAGAAAAACTTGCCCTGACTGGTGTGGCTCAGCTGATTGAGCCAGTGGCTTGCAAACCAAAACGTCAGTGGTTCTATTCCCAGTCTGGACACAGGCGCGGATTGTAGGCCAGGGCCCCACTTTGGGGCATGTGAGAGGCAGTCGACGGATGTTGCTCTCCCTCTCTTTCTCCCTCCCTCTCCCTCTCTCTAAAAGTAAGTAAATGAAAAAACACATTAATCAATAGTATGTAGTCACCTTGAAATACAGGTGTACAGGTAGATGCTAAATTCTTCCCTGTGAATGCCATTTTTGAGAATAATGAGTTCTAAGGCACTTCCAGTTATATCCAACAGCTGAAGCTGGGAGAGGCTTTCTCTTATTTATCGTCCTCTTTTCCCTTTCCCGTCACCTCTTTCTCCTTATTTTCTTTAGTGTTTATAGCTTATGCAGTTGCATTCCCTTTTCTCTTTGCATTTTAATTTCGTCCTTGACTGTGAGAGACTGTTCCTGTTGCCTCTGTTTCTTTTTGAGAGGACGACGTCAGTTTTTGAGAGTTTCCTAGTTTCTTTAGCCCAGTATTGGCCCAGAGGACTTTATTTTCAAGAGTGTATATGATAGAGAGCTTCCCTTTTGATGGTACCCATTTTCCTTATATTTTTAAACTCCTTATGCTCCTTTAGTGTCTAGAATTCTTTTTTGTTATTGTTGGTTAAGTGGGAAGAATTATTTTTTCTAAAAATTAGAAAAGTGTTCACCATTCATTAAGACTCATCCTAGAGCCTACCTCTCACTTATTTTTTTCTTAATTTACTTATTTTGGAAAATCTGGGATAAATTTAATGGAGAAAGAGAAATGCCACCGTGTTGCAGATACTCTCCTATTTGCTTATGTAGTCTCATTTTATTCTCCTAGTTTCTGTACATGGTCCCAGGTGGTTTCGTCCCAGCTTTACAGCTTTCTTGTGTGCTAACAGGTTGTCTAGATCAGTGAGAGTTAAATGTGAGGCTAATACTGTTCCCAAACATCCCCAAGTAAATGACTTAACAGTTTATGATATAAATTGGACTAAAAATTGTAAATATTTAATTGTGATTTATATTCCTCAAGTTCTGTTTTTTAACATATAAATGATACAGACTTTTATATATCATTTAGGGGCTTTTCTACCCATTCTTTGAATTTCTAGTCCACTTTGTCTCCTCCCATCTGATGAGTTGACTAAAAGTAGTGAATACAAGGACCGTAGCCCATTGTGATTTCAAGGGGATTGGCAGATTTTTATTCTCAATATTCTCAATATTTGTCAGTCTGCACAAATAATTTCTGTATGTTCATATATACATGTACTAGCATCCTTGGAAAACTGGGCTTTGGGTTTGTGGGGGTGGTGTATTACTGGGATTTTTCTTAAGTTATTGGTCCTTATTTTAGTAAACATCTTTGTGCAAATATTTTTTTTTAATTTTGTAATTTTTTTAAAAAAATAGAGCTTTCTATAAATTTATCCTCTTCATGGTGACACATTCATCATTTTTAGCATCAGTTGTTATACAGAGTGCTGGGTGACATAGAGATGCTATAAAATGAAACACTCAAGCTAGCTGCCGAAAGTTAGCTTTCTTTGTAAGTGAAACAGTGGAACCAGAAGAGAGTTTGTGTGCAGCAGGTCCTTGAACCGTGTCATTGCCGTCAGTGTCGTTTGGTTGCAGTGTTTTTGAGATGCTGTGGGAACTTAACTCTTGTTTGTGTCAGTTAGTCTGTGGTAAAATTGGTTTTGTTATGCATCGTTTTAAAGTCACAGAACCTATTCACAACAGTAGGCGAGGACTTACTGTATGTCTCGTTCATTGAGCAGTCTTAACCAAACAACTGGGGAGAGAGAATAGGAAGTCGTTTAAAACTTTGGCAAGGCCATTGTTAGTTATGGTTAATATTAGCACATGAATTAGTAGATAATCAAGTCTGAAAGTATTCTCTCCCTCTTTAAACAGCTTTAGTGCAGCCACCATTATCCATGACTCCAGAAACTGTGAAGGAGGTTGGATTTGGTAGCCTTGTTTTACCAGGTGGTCCTGTTGCCAGCAATCTTGCTGCTTCCACTCTGCCAGCTGGAAATGTTTTCAATCCTGCTAAACAAGCAGAGCCTGAAGAGAAAGTACCTCATCTTATAGACCACCAGATTTCTTCTGGTGAAAACACCAGATCAGGTAAACTAAAATACAAATCCCCACAAACAGATCATGAAATCATAAGCATTGTTTCTCTGTGGTGGTGTATTAATTCTGAGGTGCCAGGCATTTGTAGCCAGTTTAAGGCACAAATGTTGAAATGTTGATTTTTTTTTTAAATATCTTCACCCAAGGACATGCTTATTGATGTTAGAGAGAGGGGTTGGGAGGAGGAGAGAGAGGGAGAGGAACTTCGATACGAGAGAGAAATGTTAACCAGTTGCCCCTTGTACATGCCCCGACTGGGAACTAAACCCACAACTTAGGCATGTGCCCTGACTGGGAATTGAACCCACAACTGTTCCGTTTATGGGACGACGCTCCAACCAGCAGAGCCACACCAGCCATGGTGAAATGTCTGTTAAGAACAAATTTGGCGTTCTGTTCAGAATGGTGTAGATTTTGACACTTTTCCATTAAGGCCATTCTCCCTCCTTTTTTGCTTATTGGAACTGCTTTAATATGTTATCATCACAATAATATTGTATGAACTATTGAATACTTACAAAACAATAAAAATAAACAATAGATATGAGTAACTTACTTCTATCAGGCATTCACTGGCCAGGTCTAGAGAAAAATAATAGCAGCAAGTCCCTTTTTTTCATGGCACCACTATTAGTATATTGAGAATTGTGGTTTAGAAAGACTTTTGTTAAAGATGGAGAATCAGTATAAACCTGGTATTTTCATTAACTTAAAGATCATGTAAAATTTTAGGCAACAGCCCCACTTACATTTTTATATTTAAATTTCATTGTACATGGTATTGATTTTAGCTTTAATTTTTACTTAATATGCTTTGAATCTTGGGAAACAGGTAGCTGATTAATTCTAAGCTAACTCTTGGAAATTATAACATTAGTTTTATTTTCATACCAAAATAATTTTTTTCTCCCCCACCCCCCTTTTCCATTTCAGTGATTCCAAATGATATTCCAAGTAGCCCTGCGATTTTAGGACAGCCGCCAAATATGACAAGCAATGCTGGAATTCTTGGAGTTCAAAGACCAAATGTATCAAGTAATCCTGAAATTCTTGGAGTCCGGCCATCTAACATTTCTGGTAGTTCTGGGATTATTGGAGTCCAGCCACCAAATATTCTGAATAACTCTGGAATTTTGGGAATACAGCCACCAAGTGCTTCGAGTAGTTCTGGACTTTTGGGAGTGCTACCCCCCAGTATCCCTAACAATTCTGGACTTGTAGGAGTACAGCCACCAAATATTCCAAATACGTCTGGACTTTTAGGAACACAGCCACCAGCTGGGCCTCAAAACTTACCCCCTTTAAATCTCTCTAGTCAAAGGATGCCTGTGATGCCCATGTTAGACCTTCGTCCAGGACTAATGCCACAGGCACCTGGACCGAGATTTCCATTGCTACAGCCTGGAATTCCTCCCCAGCGAGGAATCCCTCCCCCATCGATACTTGATTCAGCTCTCCATCCACCACCCCGTGGTCCTTTTCCTCCGGGAGATATTTTTAGTCAGCCAGAAAGACCTTTTCTAGTGCCTGGAAGGCAAAGTATAGACAATATTACTAATCCAGAAAAAAGGATACCACTGGGGAACGATAATATTCAGCAGGAAGGAGATAGAGATTACCGGTTTCCTCCGATAGAAACCAGGGAGAGCATGAGTAGGCCTCCCCCGGTGGATGTTAGGGAGGTGGTTGGACGGCCTGTAGATCCAAGAGAAGGCCCTGGAAGACCTCCACTAGATGGCAGGGATCATTTCGGAAGACCTCCCGTCGACATCAGAGAAAATCTGGTGCGGCCAGGTGTGGAGCATCTTGGTCGGAGAGACCACTTTGGCTTCAGTCCAGAGAAACCGTGGGGGCCGAGAGATTTTGATGAGCGAGAGCATCGAGTTCTGCCTGTCTTCGCTGGTCCAAAAGGCTTGCATGAAGAAAGAGGTCGATTCCGGTCTGGAAACTATCGTTTTGATCCTAGAAGTGGTCCTTGGAACAGAGGATTTGGGCAAGAAGTTCACAGAGATTTTGATGACCGCAGAAGACACTGGGAGAGGCAGAGGGATAGGGATGACAGAGATTTTGATTTCTGCAGAGAAATTAATGGAAATCGTCTTGGAAGAGAGAGAATTCAAAACACCTGGGTCCCCCCTCCTCAAGCTCGGGTTTTTGATTTCTTTGAAGGGGCCACTTCTCAACGAAAAGGGGATAATGTGCCTCAGGTTAATGGTGAAAACGCTGAGAGACATGCTCAACCACCACCTTTACCAGTACAGAATGATCCTGAACTCTATGAGAAACTGACATCTTCAAGTGAAATAAACAAGGAGAAGAGTGACACAGTTGCTGATATAGAAAGTGAACCAGTGGTAGAAAGCACAGAAACTGAGGGGACATAATCATCACTCAGTAGGTAAAAGATACCTTTTGTAAAGTTGTCATCTCTCTGTAATAGATTAATGGCTGACTGGACCATAGTTGTTCACTTTTGTCTGCCAGAATTAAGTTAATCTGATGTTCATGTTCACTTTTCTCTTAAAATAATTGTACAACTGACTTGTATAGACATTGTTCTTAATATGAACATGGTAGGTAAACATTTTTTATTTTTCTGATAAAGTATAAATGTTGCCCCCTGATTCTTTTAACTTCAAGGAAATGAATAACAGCTTGTCAGAGACTTCCTATGGAAGAAAGGAATTTTTAGATACTACCATTAGGTTGGATATGGCAATAGATATATTTCAAAATAGCAAGTCGTGGTATATCTTATCCATATCTTTAGGCTGCTGCAGAATTTTAAGGTAATAGACCAAGCTGTGATATTTTATGCAAAGACTGGCTCTAGATATTTGAGGAGCACAATACAGAGATTTTAAAAAGTGATTTTGTAAAATCTACACTATAGTCTCTGTTTCTCCAAAGTAAGTGTTTGTGATTTGTTCCTCATACTACAGTGAGTATAAAGAAAAAAGAAAACAACAACGTAAATATTAAAGTACGTTTCAATGTTGGGTGAATTTTGTTTTTAGATGCCAATAAAACTTACTTGTTTGATAACAGTGTTCTAGGAATTGTATTTTTTTAACCTACAAGTTCTTAAACCCTGAATCATTAGCAGCATGTGCTTAGTTGCAAAAGTTCTCTATTACTCTTAATAACAACCAAGAAGAACTGTATGGTGGAAAAAGCATGTATTTTAATATAAAAATCATGCAGTCTCAGTTTGTATGTAATATTTGTGTATAATTTATATTGTAAGTCATACAGGGTTATTTTTTTTTGTTTCTCTGTATGTCTATTTTCATTCACATACAGAGAAAAATAGAAGTTGATAGTCTAGATAATAAAATGTTTTTAAACACTGGAGAGAAAGGGAAATTTGGCTAATGGATATGGCCCCTAGTTACAGCTCTTAGCCTTTATGAAGGGAAAATAAGAGATACTGTAAATAAATATATTGGCAGTTTGGCAGTTTTTTTTAATACAGTTAAGCATGAAGCCAGATTGAGTGTGGTCCCAGATTTCACGTAGATGCTTGCATTGCCTTGTTTTACAGTGCGTTTACTGTTGCGCATAGACGCGCTAGTACTAAACTTCTTGGCTGGTCACTTGCCTGAAGTGAGTATCTTAATGCACATAATGAATGGTGGTGTTGATGGATTTAAACACATTAATTTGTATACAAATTGTCCATCCTGTGTTTTATAGGCTCTGGGGAGCACTCTTCAGATTTATTTCCAAGGTAAACTGAGCAGCAGAAATATTTGGTCTTGGTTTCCTGTTAATTATTTATTTTTGTTTTAATTTTCATTTATCTGACATTCGTGTCTCCTTTGGGTTCTACATATATACACATATGTGTAAAACCATTGGTGTTTTTTAATTTCTAATGGTGGCTTTCATTTGGTCCTATGAATAGTCATTTAGTTTCCCGTGTATTTCCAACAATTCATCGTTTGCTCTGTTTATCTAGAATTCTTAAGGTAGGTTTGTCAACTCCTCCTCTCCCCTAAAGATTATGCCATATATTCAGAATGGCAGGTTTTGCTTATCTTGTCTAATGATCTAGAGAGCACTAGAACTTGAAGGTTCCTGGGCAAAAATAACGTTTTCTTACAGGTTTTGATAGAAGTAGTATGCTATTTATTGGGTTATTTGGAAAAGTGGGAAGGGGGAATTTGGTGTTTATTTTTAAGGTAATTCAGTTTAGTTCCATAATTGCATCTGGTTTCTGATCTGTTCCCTAGCATAACGGGAAAACTGTGACAACAGTGCAGTGGTACTGTCTGGGAAGGATTAGCCTTGTTTTCAGGGAAATTATATTGACTATGATCCCTCTCAAACTCCTTTTGTTGCATTTACCATTATTAAAATTATTGGCATTCACTTGGATTAGATAATAGGAAAGAATGTGAGGCTTTTCACTCACTTTTAATCCCAGGTTTTTTATAAAAGTCACTCTTTGGGCTTTTATGTGCAAACTTGAAAACAAAGTATGTTGCAAGTATTGCACTGGTTTAAGGATAGGTGGTCATATGAGTTTCCAAGTCACTTGTCAGTACAGAATCTGGAAACCTATCTGGGAAATGAGGGGCACTTCTAACATAGCTTCTAACATAGAAAAAAAAATGTGTGTACTTGTTCTCATGTTGTCCATGTTTTGTTGTGTAATATTTGAAAGGATATTTAATCATTCTCATACTGAATTTTCAAAATAGATATTTATGTTCATCATTTTTAAAAATAATGGACAGAAGAAGTGACTGTCTTACTTTGATAAGTTTGACATAGGACCTATCACATTTTTGATGCTTTTGATCACAGTGGTGTCACTAGAATGCTGGCAACTCGAAATAAGCAACGGGCGCCTTAACCTCTTCACTCTGATGCAGTGATTTAAAGTGCTACAGGTTTAGCATCTACATTAGACACTAAATCACATAGCGTGTTGATTTGTGATCTGTTAGAATGATATGACCTGCAGTGTCAGCAGGCTGCAGTATTACATTAATTGTTAATATGTAAGTGGGCTTTTTATGTCTGCAGACATTTTATCAAACATTTGTTTCTGTTCTTGACCTAAATACATACACTGTTCTTTGATCCTTTATATTGTAGATAGAACGTATTTTACAGCAAAGTCATCTTTATCTGCAGCATACCGGTGGAATGCTCCTTTATTTTAATTTTATATCAATACATAGGGGTGGACAAATACTGAGAAAGCATAGGAAGATGGAATAGCATCAAATGTTTTGCTTAAAACTCTGGAAATTATGTAATAATTAATTGATAAAATTTATTATTTACTATATTCTTACCAGAGTTGTTTCTTTAGTCCTGGTAATTTAGTTGCTTCATTAAATTTATTGACCATTTTTCTCTCATATAAAAGGCTATAGTTTATGGAGCTACACATTTAGGGTTGGTTTGGGTGTGGAGCAATTGTGTTACACTTAAAGAGAAAAAATTACCTCTTTTAATTGGAAAAAGCAGTTTTTTATAAACACATAGTGCATCAGATTTAAGGTGCCATTCAGAATTTTTAAAATGCTTCCACTATGACATGCCAGTGATTATAAAACCCATCTCTAATTTAGAAATGTCAAGATATAAAAAGTGTCTTATAATCAAAGAATTACAGTCTTTATTATGGAATTTTATAGATGTATTTTCGATGGGCACATCTAAAATTAAGGATAAATTATATTCAATTAAAATTTTATACTTTATGTGCCTTCATCATTATTACTTTATTGGGTGCTATATTAATGTTTTAAGGGATTTTAACTCTTTCAAAGAAAGAAAACTGACATTTTTCTTTTTGAATATTTTACATCATATAGAAAAGGAAAGCATTATCTTTATATTATTAAGATAGGCAAAATAAAATACTACATTGTGAGTGACTGCAGTGTGGTAGAGAGTTATTTTTGTTTTCTTTAATTCATGCTGTCTTTTTGTATAAAACACCTTTTAAAATGTAACTGAAGTTGATTTATATTTTCTGCTTCTGAAGAAAAATATCAGGGTACTATAGTGTATAATTGGACACTTGAAAACAAGATACCTTGGCCCAACAAACTCTCTGGAACTAGAATTTAAGATTCACAGCCCAGATTGTTTTCTTTTGGAGCTCACTTTGTACAGAGGGGCATGCGTACCAGAAGCAGCTTGAAGTGCACTATTTCTGGGGTTTTCAGGCAGGAAACATGGGGCCCTTTGAAAATTTGGGGGTTTGGGAGGGCCACTGCGAACTCTCTAGTGCAGAGTTGCCTGGGGCGATACCTGCTTACACACACAGCCCTCCCTTCCTGGGTGCGTGTGTGCATACACACACATCCCCCACACCACCACTGTAGATACATTAAAATATATAAATATTTCACATTCTGTGTGCTTGAGATTTGTACAACATTAAGTAAAATACTCGAGTATTTTAAGTAAAATACACAGTTGGTAATACATTAAGTAAAATACACAGTCGTTTTTAGCGTTTCAATAAAGTAGTTACTTATTTGTGGCAACTGGTGTTGGAGGATGAATAAAAATTAGAGAAGTCCTTTGGCACAGATGTGTTGAACTCAAGCATTGATCTAAAAGTGAATTATGGCAAGAAAGGGATGGAAGGAAGCATACGAGATGGTTTCTTTAGGAATTTTTTTTTTGACTCAAGTGAAACTTTAGGATCCCTAGAGAAAAATTGACTCGATAGTTTGTAATTCTTTGATTGTTAAAAAAAACCCTTTTGGGACAAAATTGCAAGCATTAACT